>PITA01021834.1:0-31754 GCA_004023965.1 Spilogale gracilis | reverse complement strand
CAGGAATCCCCTACAGTGCACATGAAGGAACATACCAATCAGTAACCTGATCACGCACCTATCATGCCTGGCCCCAGCCAATCATGCGCAAGAGCATGCTTGAAAGCAACCTATCGGGTGCACTTCCCCTATCCCTTACCTATATAACCCCTTCATGTTTTAATAAAATTTGCAGCTTGATCAGAATCCCTGTCTTGCTCTCATTCTTTCGCGCCTCCTGTCCCATCCCCCTCATCCGTTACAGGTATCTCGGCGGACCCCGTTGATTGCCTCGTGGGCCGAGGCAAGTGGAGAGAAGAGGCAGTCCTTTGCTGTATTCTCATCTCCCAGAACTTGCGACCTACAGTGCCCCAAACATCATTGGTGTTCTCTAAATATGCCCTATTCCCTAGGTAATGTTACCTAATTTCGTGGTTTTAAAAGCCACTGCCAAATTTCTATCTCTAGTACAGACCTTACTGAACTTGGGCCTAGAATATTTCATTGCCTGACTAACATCTACCTGCTTACGTCTGTAGGCTACCTGTGCTCAAAATTAAGCTTAACTTCCTCCACCGAGCACACACCTTGCATAGGCTTTCGTATTTAACAAATGGTAACCCCATCCTTCAAGGTGCTCATCCCAAAAGCCCAAGACATCTTTATCACTTCTCTCTCAAATAACCACAGATAACCAGTCAGCAAATTCTGCCAACATCGCATTCATCCATTCAAATATATAGAAAATCCAACCATTTCTTATCATTATCACCACAACAATGTCCCTAGACCAAGACACACTCAACACTCATCTGGACTACCGTAACTATCTCCCAGCTTATCTCTCTAGTTCTACCCTGGGTCGTTAGCACCTGTTTTCAAGACAGCAACGAGAGAGATCCGTTAGCAACATAGATCCATTCACTCCTCCATGCCAAACCTTCCAGTGGCTTCCTACTTCACTCAGTAGAAGACCAAAATTCCACGAGAGAGATCCGTTAGCAACATAGATCCATTCACTCCTCCATGCCAAACCTTCCAGTAGCTTCCTACTTCACTCAGTAGAAGACCAAAATTCCCTTCCCCGTGATCCACAAGGTTCTTCATGATATGAATTATATCCAGTTACACCCCTCCCATTCCCATTCCTTCACTTTGCTATGGCCACATTAGTCTCTTTGGTCTTCCCTGAAACAGCTAAGCACACTTCCACTCCAGACCTTTGCACTTTATGTTTCCTCTTTCTGGAAATATAGCTCACTTTGTCACTTCCTTCTGACATGTCAGTTTACACAGAACATCTATGATATAACTACTCTCCCTCAAGACTCCTTACTCCCTTACCATGCTTCATTTGTTCTTTTGTGGTATTTTCACCATCTTATATACCAAAGTGCTCTTGTTTATTTTTCTCCACGAAAGCATAAATTTTATCTCATTCTCTGGTATATTCCCAGCACCTAGAACAGTCCCTGGAACACAGCAATTCCTCAATAAGGAAGATATATGTATCCCTTGATACATGAATCAACTGTCCTAAGGGCTGGTAACAGAATGTCTCCTAGGACTTTGTTGCAAAATACCCCAGTAAGTCTTTGGGATACAAGGTGAACCCTTGAGTATATGAATGTAAGAGCCAAGGGAACAAAAAAGAAAACCATGAGATAATAAAAGGAATTTGTGTTTTGTTCTCAAGAAAAACAGAGATGTAAAAGAAGAAGAGACAGATATATAGGTAGGGGGGACCTGTGGAAATGGTATGACTACAAGGACCAACTGAGGTAAAGTGGTCAATAAGAAGAAACTCTATAAGAATTTCTATAAACAGAAATATCCAATATTCTTTTTGAAGTTGTTGTTAAACTATTCATAAATCGTGTTAAACTTATGCATTGCCTTATATATGTCTTATGTATATAGGGCAACAACTCTAAGTACTAGACAGACTCTTCCACCCTGGCAGATGGGGGGAACTAGGCAGGAGCCACAACAAACACAATCAAAAGACCAGAATCTGAGTTCTGGTGTCACTACTTTTTAGCTAAAAATCCCTGGGTATGCTTCCAAGCTTTGGTTTCCACAACTGTACATAACAAATAGCTACACACACTGGTGATACAGAGTCACATCATTTTTATTAGTTTTACTAGTAATAAAACCAGTATCTCCCTCTTGAAGTTCCTCATTTCCACGAATATTCCAAGAAATGCAAGGGATTTAAAGACCCGTAAGAAGGGCTTTTCTTAGTCAAAGATATGAAAAATAGTCTGATCATTGAAGAGATGTGCTTTTCTGGAATTTTTTTGCTGGAACTAGTTCAAGTTGCTATGGACCCCTTACTGTGATATTTCACTGCTCAGATTCTGGCACACTGATTCTTCAAGGGAGGTGAGTCTCAGCCCTCTTAGAGCCATGTGCAGCCAAAAAATGGACTTCTGTTAATTACAGATCTAATAGCCAACACTTGTAATTCTCACATACAGCTACTTCGCAGGGATACCAGTTAGCCTCAGAATACCAGAATACTCTTGGCTCTTTATCCTCTGCCTCCCAGATCCAAACCCACCTATCTACCTTCTTTCCAGACTAAGAAAACAGGCTGCTTTTCTCTGATGACCTCAAAACCAAAAAGGTCTAATTATGGCCTCTGCCTTCATAATATGGGTCTGTTTGTCTATCAAGGGACTTAAGAAAGACATACTCTACCATTCTAAGAAAAGCTAGCCTTAGTAGCTCCAAATACAGTTGCCTTTCTAAGAGGATGGGACGTAAGGGACGGTAAGGTGACCACATGAGCCTACTGAATGAGGGGACTCTGCCTGTGATGATTCCAAGCTGAAAAGACAAAAATAATTTCTAGGGGGCCACATTGCTGTAGGTCCAACTTTGTTATTCAAAGGATCTCAAATGATAATGTGAAAGTGCTTCATTAAGCATGGTGCACTACACTGACATTAGCTGTAGTCCTAAAATGAGTGAAGTACTCTAGCATAGTGGAAAGAACATAAGCCACAAGGTAAAGCAGACTAGAAAAAGAATCAGTTCTGCCACTTACTATCTGTGCAACTTTGTGCAAGTTACTTAAACTCTCTCAGCATTCATTTGTAAAATGAGAAAACTATATTAATATAATAATCTGTAATATTAATATAGTATGATAATATAACAAATATCTCTTGGAGTTGTAAGGAATATCAATCAAATATTGATCAAACAGGCAAAATATCTGCATTAGCTCAATAAATTGTAGTAAATGCTCAATAAATTGTAGCTATCATTATTTTTACTTATAACTCTAACAAAAGGAAATGTTTATTGAGTACAAGGTATAATGAAATACACAAATGCCTTATTTCACTTAATGCTTACCTGTGGGGTCATTACTATGCTGCCCATTCTAGAGATAAGGCCATTAAGGCCTAAAGAGAGTGGTATGTTGCCAGAATTAAACTACTCAAGGGCAGGAGAGAGTAACTGTACCCAAGTGACCATGCCAGCCACATAACAAACCACTCACACACTCAATAATTGATTACTGACAATAGCATCAATATTCTGAAGATTCAACTATGATTCTGCTAATAAGCCACACCCGCGGAATGGTTTAACTTCAGGCTGCAAACTATAGGTCTGCTCTATTATCTTCCTCTGGATCCCAGGCTGAAAGGAGAGTAGCTACCAGGGCCACAACCTTCCTGTGATAAATAACCAAAGCACAAAGGGGCAGGGCCAACAACAGAAATACATTCCAAGCCTCTGCTCCCATCACATCTGCTAACATTCCAAACAAAAGTCTCACAGCTAAGCCCGACGTCAGTATAGAAGGGGAGTGTAGTAGTTTCCAGTCCAACAGGGGAAGAATATCTTCAGAACAGTAATTCAAACGATCACACCAGATCTAACTTCAGAATCTGAGTTCTTATTCACTGTCCAAGGCCTTTCTACTGTTCTGAGACGGTACTTCTCTAACCAAAAAATCATTACTAAATGTCTTTTTCACTATTAACCTGCATGGAATTTTGGGTTCCTTTCATTTATTGCCTATATCACCTGGCTTGGCTCTTTAAGATAGCAGAGGCAGCCCAGCTGGAGGGTAAATGTAAAGCTCATAGCCCATCATTCCATGCTCATCGCAAAAACCAGATTGTGCAGCCCCAATAAGCAACCTGCTGAGTCTACAAATTTGCCATGCTTCGCTCTGTTAAAACTTTATTGGGCACAGTATGGTAACTCAATTAATAGTGAGAAAGACACTGGCAAATGTCACTGGCATTGCACCCAGTTTTTCTCTCCTTAATATCTTTTTTAAATCACAAGCTGCCCAAACTCAACAAGAGCCATGTTCTTCCATATTTAGTCTGTCTCTGCCTTCCCCATTTGCTTCCACTGCCAGGGTCCCTCTACTCTGTCACCAGCTATAAGCGTCTCTCTTCTCCCAACAGCACTATAGCTGCCCACTCCCCTCCCCCACCCTCACCGCCCCACCCAAAGGAGCTAACTGAAAACACAAATCAGGCTCTTTGGCAGGATTCTGTGTTATTGGTAGTTTTTGTTTTGTTTCCTCTAAATCAAAATTTGGCTAACTTTATTCTTTGTTCTTACTTCCAATGGTCCTGATTTAGAAAGCACTGACACAGAAATAAACCCTAAAGCCAACCTGAATCACCACCTCAAGAAATGCATGAGAATGGATTCAAAACCGCCAGCCCTGAAAAACCCTTCAGTACCTGGCCTTCCACTGTGTCCTGGACTCCAGCGGTCCCATTGGACTTGTCATCTTCAGCTCAGAGCTGGAACTTGTGTGGCTTACAGTAACCAGCTGAGCTAAAAGTCAAAGGATGATTAATTTTAATGCATATGCAACTGGCTTGCCAATCAATCTACAGTCTTCAAAAAAGAAAAATTCTACTATACACAATGTTCAATTCAGAAAAGTCTCATGATTGGGAGTTGTTATAAGCCTTTCAAGCTGACGTCCAGATGGGCACGAAATGACCCTCTATATTCAACACATATTTATCAGGGTTGAGGAAATCCATGTCATCAGAAAACAGAAACTAGGGGCACCTGGGTGGCTCAGCTGATTGAGCGACTGTCTTCAGCTCAGGTCATGATCCTGGAGACCCCGGATCGAGTCCCACATAGGGCTCCCTGCTCGGCGGGAAGCCTGCTTTTCCCTCTCTCACTCCCCCTGCTTGTGTTCCCTCTCTGGCTGTGTTTCTCTCTGTCAAATAAATAAAATCTTAAAAAAAAAAAGAAAGAAAGAAAGAAGGAAGGAAGGAAGGAAGGAAGGAAGGAAAGAAAGAAAGAAAGAAAGAAAGAAAACAGAAACTATACATACTTAGAGTTTCTCCCAGAAAGTAACTTTCCATCTTGTCTCTTGTGATTGGATTCTGAACATCACCAATTGAAGAACAGTTGCCTGAATGAATGTAGGCATACTTGTTGAAGCATAGCAGGATCTCCCATCCCTTTCTTATCCCCACTGCACCAGTAGTTACACAAAACGTTCTTGCCTATCTCTAGTCCTAGAAGACTGATATTATCTTCAGGCCAGATTTCCATGTCCTTATGGCTAGTTTGGGGGTTAATGCTTAAGTCCACATTTTCTGGAGTCAGCTCAGTCCTTAAACTGATGATACATCTGGTAATAGGTCTCCATAAAATAGCTTCAGGTAGCTCCATGTGGTCAGCAGTCTGACCATGGTGTATACCCAGAGTCAGGATCACAAGCAAAAAAAAATACTAAATAATGCCTCTTGGCTCTGAATTTTCCATCCACACTTACCCCAGGAAACCCAGCTTGCTAGGCTCAGACCGCTGAAGCACGACGGTGTGGGTGGGTGTGTGTGTGTTTATTCCTTCTATGGCTTCAACACAGTCTTGTAGTAACTGAATTTCTTTCTTTCCTCCTTGGATTCAGTGCTTCAGCAGAGCTCTAGCTCCAAGAGTGAAAAAGCCACTATTGGTGTAAATGAACATGGGCACTAGCCCATTACTCTTCCCAAGCAGGGACTGTGTATTATTTGGACACTACCATCACTGTCTCTGGAAATTTCTTATCTCTAGTTGGGCCGAGAGCATTACGAACTCAAACTGAAAGCTCGTCACTTTTAACACTGTACTACTGACACCTTAGGAGACGTCACCAGTGGCTGTTTATATCGAAGTACCTAAAGTAGCTCACAAATAGGCTAGGAGGAGAATTCGATTCTGAGACGGGAACTTCCCCTCCCCCACGCAAGCGCATCCTTCACCTGTACCTGGTCGCCAAGACTCAGGGCCACCAAGACTCAGGGCCACCAAGGTCATGTCCCAAGCGCTGGCGTCAGCTCTCTACAGACAACTTCCTACTTCTGCTTCCCCTTCCAGGGTTCCTGCCTCCACCCCGGAAGCTCCGCCCCCAGCCCAGCCCACGCAGCTCTGCGCCTGCGCCTGCGTCTGTGCCTGCATTCTCCACCAACATTTAAACTGCCCGCCGATTTAGTGGCTTGTGTTGTGGCCATCTGGCAAGTGCTAGCAATATGACTTTACAGCACAGAATGAGCCTCCTGTTCTGAGAATGTTTTTACTGTAGGCTAATGAAAAATAGCATCTCATCGGAAGCCAGTAGGCCCTCTTCTGTGTGGTTATGTTTTAACTAAGCCCCAAACGAGCTAATACAGAGCTTCTCAAACTTTTGCATGCCTGAGAATTACCTGAGGGCTTATTAAAACAGGCTGCTTGTCTCCATCCCCAGAGTGTCTGAGTCAGTAATCTAAGGCAGAGCGGAGACTGCATTTCTAACATGGTCCCAGGCGATGCTGATGCCGCTGGTTTACTGATTACACTTTGAGAACCACTACTCCGGTTGGGAAGAAGCAGCGCTGTGGAGCTCTAGATGGCAAGCTTGGGACCACCCCTAAGCTCTTCTGAAAACGGAACTCTCTTTTTTACAGACTGGGCTTCGTGATGAGATTTCATTTGGGTTAAGGTAACTGCACTAAAAACGGTTGGAAAACTACTTCTCGCGGCAAAATCAATATTTGGGATTGTGCAAACTAAAAGCAGAGAAAAAGTAGTTTACCCCAAGAAAATCAGAAGCAAGAAAGCAATGGCTTTCTTTTCCTTCATTCAGCAAATACTGAGGGTTACTAAATAACTGCTGTGGTGACAGACAAGCCAGATGCCTACTCAGGGGGACTCACATCTAGTATAACAAGATAAATGTAAAAACAAATGAGTGAAACTAATGTTACATAGTTTCTATGACAGAGGCCTCTTTATAGAAAACAAATAGTTCACATGTGCTTCACATACCTCATCCCACTCCCATTCCAGAAAAACACTACTAATTGATCTGAGTACTCCTCCCAGTAGGTCTCAGATTTGAATTCAGAATCCTTCTCAACATATTACTGTATCACCAAGCCATGAGCTATTGATTGAAGTTAGCATTCAAATTGAAATCTTGGAGCTATCACTCATTCAGTTTTTATGGGAATACTCTCACAATTCTATTTATATGCTAGAGATTGAATGTGTCCCCCCAAAATTCACATGTTGAAACCCATGAGATGGTACTTAGATGAGGCCTCTGGAAGGTGATTAGTTCATGAGGGGGAGCCCTCATGAATATAATTAGTGTTCTTATAAGAGAGGCTGGGTGGCTCAGTTGGTTAAGCCACTGACTTCAGCTCAGGTCATGATCCTGGAGTCCCGAGATGGAGTCCCGCATCAGGGTCCCAGCTCCACATGGAGTCTGCTTCTCCCTCTGACCTTCTCCTCTCTCATGCTCTCTCTCACTCACTCTATCTCAAATAAATAAATAAAATCTTAAAAAAAAAAAAAAAAGAGGGGCGCCTGGGTGGCTCAGTCGTTAAGCGTCTGCCCTCGGCTCAGGTCGTGATCCCGGGAGTCCTGGGATCCAGACGCACATGGGGCTCCATGCTCGGTGGGAAGCCTGCTTCTCCCTCTCTCACTTCCCCTGCTTGTGTTCCCTCTCTAGCTGTGTTTCTCTCTGTCAAATAAATAATAATAAAATCTTAAAAAAAAAAAAAGGCTCCGGAAATGTCCTCATCCTTTTAGTCGTGTGAGGAGGACACAACAAAGCAGGAAGCTGGTCTCATCAGACAATCAATTAGCCAGTGCCTTGAGCTTGGAATTTCCACCCTTCAGATCTCTGAGAAATAAACATTTGCTGTTTATAAGACACTCAATCCATGGCATTTTGTTAAAGCAGCACAAATGGACTAAGATGACAGGTTTAGGAAATAATTCACAGAGGAGCTGGTGCTTGACAAGATCTTGGGAGATGCATATAAGATATCCAGAGGTTGAGGAGAGAAGGGGGGGGGGGTGGCAATGAGGTATTCCAGATGAAAAGAGATGAAATTCATTAAGAGAATTAAGAAGTGAATGGTAAGTGGAGCCAGGCCTTGAGGACTATGCCTTCATGGATCTTCTATTGGAAAGAGGGAAAAAAAAGATTATTAGAGGTGCCTACAAGTGCATGCAGGTCAAGAAATAAGTTTTGTTTTGTTTTGTTTTTTGTTTTTTTTAAAGATTTTATTTATTTGACAGAGAGAAACACAGCCAGAGAGGGAACACAAGCAGGGGGAGTGAGAGAAGGAGAAGCAGGCTTCCTGCCAAGCAGGGAGCCCGATGTGGGACTCGATCCCACGTGTCTGGGATCATGACCCGAGCTGAAGGCAGTTGCTTAACCAACTGAGCCACCCAGGCGCCCCAAGAAATAAGTTTTTAAAACTTAACTGGATCATATTTATGGACTATGGATAAGGACATAGAAAAAGAAGGTGAAAAAAATACACAAGAAGGCACCTGTGTGGCTCAGTCATTAACCATCTGCCTTCGACTCAGGTCATGATCCCAGAGTCCCAGGATTGAGCCCCACATCAGGCTCCCTGCTCAGCGGGTAGCCTGCTTCTTCTCCCTCTCTCACTCCTCCTCCTTGTGTTCTCTCTCTAGCTGTGTTTCTCTCTGTCAAGTAAGTAATCTTTAAAAAATATATATACAAGAAAGGGAATAATATATTGAGCAGGTCCTCAAAGGAAATCTGTGGCCAGTGCTCCCTCCCAGCATTGCCTTGAGGTTGTCTGACCACCAACTCTTTAACAGAAGGCTCTGATGAAAACAGGAGTGCACAGTCAGGAACACCAAACATCAAAGAGGAACACCAAATATCATGTCTTAGGGACACTAAGGCTGAATCACAGAAGCATGCCAAGCATGGTGTGGGACAGGAAGATCAAGGGACTAGTAAAGTCAAGAATAAGAAGTGTCTTCTCTGAGCTGGCAGCAGGGCAGTGGTCTGGAGGAATTCTAGAATAAAGAGGGACTTTATGCTCTTTGGGGCTTTCACTGGCCCCAAGTAAAGTCTGTATGGGAAGACCAAAGAATCTGCAAAGCACTAAGATGAAACAGAGAGAAGCACAAGATCCGTTCTGAGAGTGTGACCAATCCTTAAAGAAATCTCTTGCCCAACCATTGGTTAAAAAGGGGAAGGGGGGCATAATTTTTTTTTCTATAATGAGAAGTAATAATCAAAATGTACCAGGCATGGGGCACCTAGGTGGCTCAGTCAGTTAAGCACAAGCCTTTGACTCAGGTCATGATCCCAGGGTCCTGGGATAGAGCCCCACTTCAGGCTCCATGCTCAGCAGAGAGACTGCTTCTCCCTCTCCCTCTGCCTGCCTCTCCCCTCGCTTGTGCTCTCCATCTCTCTCTGCCAAATAAAGAAATAAAGAAATAAAGAAATAAAGAAATAAATAAATAAAGTACCAGGCAGTATGCTAAAAGCCATCTCCTTTAACTTAATCCATGTAATAGCTACGAGGTAAGAACTATTGTTGTTTTCATTTTACATATGCAGAAACTTAACTTTATAGAAGTTAAAGCACTTGACAAACTTGTATGGGACCGATCTGGGATTTCAACCCAGATATGTTAGGTCCCAGGGCCCAGGCTTCTAGCCTATCTACTCTATATTATACACTGTTCTCAAAAGCACCTTGGCCCCACCAAAACATTTGCCCACTTCTCAATGAACAAACTCTGTTTTTGTGGGTTTTTTTTTTTCTCGTCTTCCTTCAGGGCCCACTAACCTTCTCTCTGGGAAACCTTTCCAAGAATCCCTGGGCTCAGTTAGTGGTGCCCTGCCCTGCCTTCCTCCAGGGCCCCATAACACTTACTCCTCACCTCTCAGAGCTCTCACTACAGTGGACCACAGTCAAACACCTATGAGTTGGCTCCGATATTGACTTGAAGCAAGGCATAGGGAAGGCCAGGGGCTTTGAAGTTAGTGAAAACTTGTTCATATTCCAGTTCTTCCTCTTATAAGCCATATAAATTTGGGCCAATTAATCTCTATGAGTTTGATTTACTTCATTGATAAAATCAGGATAATTCAACATAGGAACTGTTGTGAAAAATTTAAATGCAATAAGATTATATCAAGTCCTAACACACAATAGATGCATCATAAGTGGTAGAAATTGTTTAACTATTTGAGTAAGTGTTAGGTGAATGAAAATCAATTTTATGTTGACCTACTGGCTCTGTACCTCTGACAACATGAGATGGCAACCTTTTCTTATAACATAAGTTCTGAGGAAAACATTTATCCTCTTGTAAGAAAAACAAGTTTTAGAAGCGCATATTTATAAACAATAAGGTATTCCTTTAAATATCTTTCTAATAGTCACCAAAATAGATCCCAAAAGACCTTGGCTTCCCAACAGTTAGTTTAACATGAATGATTAGAAGACTTTAAAAATAATAAAACCTTAATTGTCTTTAAATGGCTGTCAAAAAGTTCTGACTAAATTAGACCCCAACCTCTCTCCTCCAATTTATCTTAATGAATGAAGTTTTATGGTATTTACATTTCAAGGGCACAGTAAAGTAAATAAGACACAGAAATCTCAAATCCAAATGTTGTTGGAGAACTATAGCCAAAGGTTCTTTCAGATTAATGGTAGGGTAAAAGGGTTTCTGAAGAAGGCTGAAAACAATTCTCTGTGTATAGTAAATACATGTAAGGGTATAGGTAGAGCAAAACTAGCCTTGTGAGCGATGGATACATAGAGCTTCATTTTACTCTCTCTGTATAGTAAAGATATTTTGAAATTTTTCATAATAAAAATGTTTTTAAAAAAAAGCCAAAAACATCATCATTATTATACCATCATCATTTGTTAAATATATCAAGAGTTTGCTAGGTGCAGCATGTCTCTTAACTCATAAAATTATTACTTCCTTTGGATAAGTTTAAAGAGATTAGTAATCTACATTTCTCAAATTCACATTCCTAATAAGTAGCAAATCCCAGGACCCAAAATTTTAACCAGCTCAAGATATCTTGGGGGGGGGGGGGCAGTGAATGGTATTCTCCAGGGAAAAGAAATGAGCTTCCTTCTTCTCTGTGAAAACTATAAGCAACCATAAAATAAAGAACCCAGCGCTGAAAGCAAATGTGACAGCTGGAGACACTTATTGGCTTGTAGACTCCCAGGGAGTGAAGCAAGTGGAGCAGACCACAGCACTAACTGGGAATGGAGCTGGCAGAAGTGAGGAAACAGCATTTCCACTGGGATCTATCAGAAAGGTAGATGAATCAAGGAATTTGTTGAATCAGAAAATTCAGAATGCGCCATGTGCAAAAACTGGAGAAGGAATGAACAACCCCCCTAATGGAAATCCATCCAGTTGTTTCTTTTCTAAAAGAAGTGTGAATTGAGTACTTTTGCGTTTCAAGAAATTCAGGCAGTATAATCAACCAAAGTCCTTATCCCAAGATTTCACAGGCAGAACGGAGTCTCCATGTAGGTGGGAGAAAGAAATGGACTTTCAAATCCCATTGTTAACCTGGAGTTCTCCATGACAATATTGAATACACTTAGTGGTTTTTGTCAACATGCAACAACTATTTATTGAGCAAATATTGTTTAGCACCATGCTGTATGCTGTGATACAACAGTGAGGAAAACAGAGTCAATCCTCCCAAGCCACAGGGGGGAAGGGGGACAGACAAAACTAGTCAAACAACAAATAAAATAAAAACTTCTAAGTGACACTGAACTCATTTTATGGACTGCCGTAACAAAATATCAAAGACTGAGTAGATAAAGAACAGAAATGTATTGTGTCACAATTCTGGAGGATAAAAGTTCAAGATCAAGGTGTCCACAGGTTTAGCTTCTTCTGAAGAATCTGTCCTTGGCTCACAGATGGCATTCTCACTATGTCCTCAACATGGTCATCCTTCTGTGTGGTGTCTGTGTCCTAATCTCCTCTTCTTGTAAAAACACTCACCCAACAGGATTAGAGTCCATCCGTATGACCTCATTTTATCTTAATGATCCCTTTAAAGATCATATCTCCAAATTCAGTCACATCATGAGGTACTAAGGGTTAAGACTTCAACATCGGAAGGGAGAGTGGAGGCAACGCGATTCAGCCAGTAATAGCCATGAAGTTGAAAAATGGGATGCTGTTCTCCTCTCTTCCAGGAAGTGCGCCCATCTAATCTTACTAGATTAGATGTAATTCATTCTTAAAACATGATGCACCTCCTCCTCATGGTACCTTTATAGTTGCAATTTTACATTTCCTTGTGTGATCATTAGCTAAAGCCTTCCTCCCCTCTCCTCACAGTAGCTTCAAAAAGGCAATATTACTTTTGCCCACACTTAGCACTTAACAGTGCCTGGCATATAGCAAGTGAGATGCCCATAAATGTGTTAAATAAAAGGATGAAGGAAATAATGAATAACCATCAAGCCTGAAAACAATGTTGGGGTGGGAAGTAGCATCTCAAGTGAGGCCTCAAGGAGGAGATAAGGAGCTAGCCATGGGGGTAATAAATGAAAGAAAGACAACTCTAGCCAGAGATGAGTACGTGTGAAGGGCTTGAAAAAAGCAAGAAACCAACATACTATGAAATACATATAGTGCAATGCCACATGTTAATTGAACTTAATATGGCATTGAGGTAAGACTGTCTTGTCTTTCAGATATTCTTGGATATGCTGAGAAAGTTTGGAAGAAAGGGTTAGCAGTATTTCATGAAGTTGATTTCTTTAGGGAATTCAAGTAAAAATAAACCTACAAGAAAATAGCAGGAACCAATAACCCCCCATTTTCCCCCAATTCCAAACTAGAAAACTATCTTCCTCAATCAGAAGTAAGCCCTCACAGAGGCACCTGGATGGTTCAGTCAGGTAAGCATTCAACTCTTGAATTCAGCTCAGGCCATGACCTCAGGGTCTTGAGATATGGCGCTGAGTGTGGAGCCTGCTTAAGATTCTTTCTCTCAGGATGCCTGGGTGACTCAGTCGGTGAAGTTTCTGCTTATGGCTCAGGTAAGGACCTCAGGGTCCTGGAATCAAGTGTCACATCAGGCTTCTTGCTCATGGGGGAGAAATGAATAAGGAGGGGTCATATCCCTAATTTGCAATGTAGTTTCCCCTAGGATCAGAGGAGAGTGAAAGAGTTAATGCCCAAGAATAGTCAACCCACCCCTCCAGCAACCCCTCATCCCAACAGGGGAGTCACCAGTACTAGCAGCCTAGCAAAAAAAGAATTAAGCATGGATTTGTCTTAAGACAATAGGGGAAAACAGTGAGAGCTGAACCCCTAAAGATATCTTTCCACTTCTGACTTCCCTGGGCCTGTTTCCACAGCCACCTGCCTCCTACACTGACCATCCAAGATAGCTTTCAGTTGGCCAGAGCTTCTTATGCTTTGCTTTGTTTGTTCCTCAACTCTACCATCTTAGATCCTTCTTTCCATGGTTCTCTAAGGTTGATTTTGGAGTAAGTTGCCAGGAGCCTATCCTAGTGTGCTTATTCTTAGGATCTGGGAGCCCATCTCCTCAATGGATTTATTTATTTATTTATTTATTTATTTATTTATTTATTTATTTATTTATTTCAGATTTTATTTATTTATTTGACAAAGAGAGAGATCACAAATAGGCAGAGAGGCAGGCAGAAGGGAGGAAGCAGGCTCCCTGCTGAGCAGAGAGCCTGATGTGGGCCTTGATCCCAAGAGGCTTAACCCACTGAGCCACCCAGGTGCCCCTCCTCAATGGGTTTCTTTAAGCAGATTTGGGGGGGGGGGCCTGCTTTCAGGTATCATTAGTCAACATGTAAATTTGTGATACCATTTGAGAAGCAGTTTATCCATATGAATCAAAGCCTTCTGATGTGTTTAGCAATTCCACTTTTAGAAAATGTATCTTAAGGAGATAAGCTGATATGTATACAAAAGTGTTTAAGGTCATTCACTGCAGTATTATTGCTAATAGGAACAATTTGGAAACAACTGAGTGCTCATCGACAGGGGATTGGAAAAAGTTTGGTACACAAATGCAACCCAATGCTACTTAGTCATAAAAACGATAACATACATCTGTATTTATGGGTATAAAAGATACTCAGTGAATATTAAATTGCATTTATAATTTCACTCCATTTATGTAAAATGAAAGAGAGAAAGGGAAAAAGAGGTCTGGGTCACATCCAACAAAATGCTACCAATGATTGCCTCTAAGTTGGGGATTTAGAATTACTGCTGCTTTCTTCATTATGTATTTTTTGTATTGTTTGAGATGCAAACATTCGTTTTTTAATCTTTATGATCATAAAGAAATATAAATCTACTTTCATCTTTAAAAATCAAAATAGAATAAACATTCCTCAACATCATAAAGCCAGATTTAAACTTCCCAGAGGATTAAGCCCCATTCATATAGTGGCAGGGACTTGAGAATAATCTGCGGTAAGCTTTCAGTAATAATTGGCTTGTGTTATAACTTAATAACCCCTGTTACCCAAGGGTACAATAAAATAGGAGTGCTAATTCAGTGGAGCTGAAGGAAGACTAATTATCCTGGGGAGAGGGCTTCCCCTAAGCTCAGTCACTTGTAACTCATGGTGGGACCACCCAGAGCAAAGAAGGTTGCTGCAAGCTGATGAATTATTCATGGTCTTGACTGCTTGGAGGGGTTCTCTGAAGCATTGTTCATGCTGCTAGGTCCTGCAAGTATAAGGTGACCAATCAGCTGATGTTAGATTGGGGAAAAGGGGTAGCAGTGAACATAAACACTGTCAGGGGCAGGTGTTGAAAGCAAGAATCGAGAATGAGTAAGATATTTTGCTGATGCTCCATGGCCTTATGACCTTGAGATTTCTGGCTTAGAGTCTGAAAATTTAATTCAAATGAGCTAATGCTCCCCTGGAGCAAAACGGTTTTTGGTCTTGGTGAGAAATGAAGAAACAGCTATAGTTTCCTGAGGCATCAAGAAAGGATTGACACTTGGGCCAGATACAATGGCTGAAGCATCCCAGAGAGAGAGGAAAATGACTCCAGGTTAGCAAGATTCCAGGGCTGAGCAGAGTTTATTATAGAGATTAAAACATATTTATATTTATTAGAAATTTTAATAGATCAGATTTTTTCCCTGTATTCAAAGAAGGGATATTGAGAATAACAGGCCCAGTTATTTCCCAATGTACCTGCTCCTACTTTATAACATTTTACAAAGGAGCAGCTACAGCTTGGCAGGTGGACTAAATGACCCAAGGAAAAGTCATTATGCTAATGAGTTCAGAGTCAATTTAGTGACTACAAACTAAAAGGGAACTTATCTACTCTATGCCACACACTATACTGGACACTTTATATGCATAATCTCATTTATTTCTCACAAAACTGAATAAGATAGGGAAATTATCCCCAAGTTGCAGATAAGGAAAAATGGGGATCAAAAAGTAATAATCTTGGTCAAGCTTCAAAATCAATAAAGAGGTTCATAACCAGGTTCGAGAATCAGATCTGTTTGACTTCAGAAATAGAATAAACACTAAACTCATTCACCAATCTATATCCCAGACTCCTCTCTTGGCCCAAATAGTATAAATCAAAAGTTCATTATCATAACCTCCATAGTAAGTCTCAGCTTTAAGGTTCTGCTAACTTGGCTGGGTTTGCTTGCTAGGCACACCAAGGCTTTCTACTATGGACTGAAAATTGGCTGGTTATTGATCCAGTATCCCTTCCCCCTTCTCTTCCTGATTGTTCTTCCAAGTAGCTCACATTTGTTAGGAAAGGCTCACTCCTTCCCAGATTCAGGGCTAAGCCAATCAGCACATTCGCTACTGTGGAATGATTGGATTAGGGAGAGCATGTGACCTAAACAAACCTATGAAAGTGAATTTCAGGATTCTTGGTTGGAATGCTGGTAGGGTGACAGGACCTGGTGTGCAGATGCAAAGCCTGGAGCAGCGGCAATATTTTTACCACCATTTGGAAAGTCCAGTTTAGGATGAGGCTGACACAATAAAGGGCATAATGAAAAAAAAAAAAAAAAGGAAAGAAGGAAGGGAGAGAGGAAGGAAGAGAAAAGAGGGGAAGGAGGGATAAAGAAAGGAAGGAAGGATAAAGAGAGAGAAAGAAAGAAGCAAACTGGGCTTTCATAATAGCCTTTTGACATTGTTTCCTAATGGATACAGAATTTGTTTCCAGAAATGGAGCCATGGAAGTAATAAACCAATAAAAGTGGAATTGCCTGGAGAGAGAAGGTAAAGAGAAAAGCGGTGAGAACCCACTGATCTCGAAGTGAGAACTTGGTGATCTTTTTTTCTGATTATGAAATAGGCTATACTATAGCCTATTAATAAAAAAATCATATAGTTTATTGTCCAAACTAGAATACATTTGAGAATGAAATAGAGGTGTCATTAATAATTATGTCAGGATAATCATTCATTGTTCAGGTTTCAAGCCACGTTTTTTTTCTTAACCCTTCGAGCCCAGCAATGCATTTACAATATATATTTGTTGTAATTTATCCAGGATCTGCTGTATTTTAACTTCTGGCTCAGAGTATGCAGTATCTCTTCATAATGGAAGTAGAAGTCCATACCCAGTTCATTATGGTTGAAGTTGCATGTGGCAAAGAGGCAAGCCAGGAGAAGAGAAAATAGGCAACAGCCAAATCAAAAAAAGCATTTTTTTTTAGGGGCGCCTGGGTGGCTCAGTTGGTTGAGCAACTGCCTTTGATGATCCCAGAGACCAGGGATCGAGCCCCGCATTGGGCTGCCTGCTCGGTGAGAGGCCTGCTTCTCCCTCTCTCACTCCCCTTGCTTGTGTTCCCTCTCTCGCCGTGTTTCTCTCTATCAAATAAATAAATAAAACATTTAAAAAAAAAAAAGCATTTTTTGCTGAGCTAAGGAGGCAGACTTTATTGTGAAGGTGATGGGAAACCACTACAAGAGCTTAAGAAAAGTAGCAACTTACCAGTCTTGCATTTAAAAAAAAAAAAAAATGCTTTTTGGGGCACCTGGGTGGCTCAGTCGGCTGGGTGTTTGACTCTTGGTTTTGGCTCAGGTCATGATCTCAGGGTCCTGAGATAGAACCAAGCATTGGGTTCAGTGCTCAGCAGGGAGTCTGTCTGGATATTCTCTCCCTTTGCTCCCCTCCCTTTTTGCATGCACTCACTCACTCTAGCTCTCTCTCTCAAATAAATAAATAAATCTTTTTTTTAATTGCTCTTTTATAAAGAGGAAGAGAGATAAAGGGTAAGGAAGCCATGTAAATAAACATTTTTAACACAGATAGTGACATGTGTATTGAGAGAAGGGAACAAATTTGAGAGACTGAGAAGCAGGAGGGGTGAAGACCAAGTCACCTAAAGCCAATTTTCTTAATGATACATTGGCCAAAATTTTGAATAACAAACTAACATTTCAAAACTGACGTTAACACTCTCGGCCCATTTTCATATTCTTTTAGGTTTCTCTTTCTTCTTCTACACTGTTCAAGGACCTTTTATCAATGTATCTTGGGGCATTTTCACATTTAGATCATATGACTCATAAGTGTTTAATGCAAAACATTCTGTATACAAAACATTTGGGATAGTCCCTTTCATGTATTCTATTCAGTCGTTCAGATGCTTATTCCAGGGATGCCTATCACTGAGCTTTTCAAGGACTTTTGCTCAGTTAGTCTAGGGGCACATTTGTCTTAAGTTTCATTTTTCTAATAAGTGTTTACCACATTTGTAGAATTCCACAATTCTCGTAATGTATCCCTTTTGAGGATTCTTGCCTCTTTCTTGCTGGATTGTGTTTGTATACATTTTGCAACTTCTGAGCCCTGGATGGATTCATTAAGCAAATGAGATCATACTGAATATTACCCCATGTTTTGCTAAATATGACCTTCCATACAGAGCAACAAAAGATACAATGGTATATAAAAAGTATTTTTATATTTCTATTTTATAGATGTATTTTCTATTTGTATCTTATATACTTATACATTTAAAAATTCCTGAATCACAAATCACTGAAAAAAAAAGAAAACCAAACCCACCATCAATAACCCATGAGATCAGGAATTGCATATTGGTCATCAAAAACATCTTATTGGTGTAAGTATAATGTAGCATGGATAACTTAGTCCAGGACTCAAAGTCAGACTTGAAGGTGGATATAGTCATGACTTTTCTAAGCCCAAGTTATTTGAATTTTCTGGGCCCTAATTTCCTTCATCTCTCTGGTATTATTTCATAGGGTTGTTGCAAGGATTAAATAATGTACTAAGCACTTACTACATACAAGCATGGGAAGCACTTAAAAAAATAGTAGTTCTTGGGGCACCTGGGTGGCTCAGTTGGTTAGGGCTCTGACTCTTGGTTTGGCTCAGATCATGAGCACAGGGTCGTGAGATCAAGCCCCACATCTGGCTCCGTGCTGAGCACAAAATTTGCTTGAGATTCCCAGTCCCTCTCCCTTTGCTCCATCATTTGTGCACATGCTCTCTCCATCTCTCTCTAAAATAAATAAGTCCTAAATAAAATAAATATAGTAGCTATTGTCATAGGATTTAGGCCAGATTCCTCTGTCCATAGTGAATTGGACAGAAGCCCAGTAGTATGACAGCTGGAAAGTTTGTGTCAGTTTTCTTATCTGGAAAATGAGATAATAGTATTACCTCCCTTGTGGGGTTATAGTGAGAATTAGAAAACATAATGTATGTAAACATGTGGCATTGTTACTGGTACATACTGGGCACTCATATTAAGCCCTTATTATTTTTTTATTCTGATTACACGTGAATCAACTAAAAATTGCATTCAAATACTCACCATGAATTAACAGTTCTCAGTACCTTATATCTCAAGAGCTAAAGCAAGCAGCAACCAAACTCCAAACCGGGCTTTAACAATATAACCAGTGGACTATATACAATATTGAAAGGACCTCTTACCAATTTCAAATGTATCTCTCGTGACATCTCAGAATCTATTATCCATTGAAATAAGGCATTGTTGGTAGAAAGTTGATAACCAGGACCTAAGAGCCAAGACTATAATTTATTGATAGCACCAGAACTTTCCTTTTCATCTTTGAGCATGACGAAAGGGAGACTTGGGGAGTCGGAGGGTCCCGCAGCCTGGTTAATAGACTCAACAATGGAGTTGCAACTTCTCACAATGTTGACACTTCACTGACCCCCTGAAATGGCTGATGAAAACTGCTAGACACACAAATGGATTTACTATCAGGGGGATCCTGGAGATGGGATCCCTTGGAACCCACCAGGTCATGTTCACCAAGGGGAAAAGGACCCTCTCTGAAACTTTACTTGAGACCCAGAAGAGGCACAGGTCACTCATAACTGTAGCCTCTTAAAACAATAAGCTGATAGAGGGTTGATTTAATCAGGATATGCATTCAGCTGCTATTGATACCTAAAATTTACCTATCTCTCATTTAATAATCTGAATCTCAGCAGTCAAAAAGAGCTGTCAGTGCCAAGCACCCAAGTTCTTTCTGTGTTTTTGCTCTGCATTCCCAAGACTATTACTGACATCTTCAAGTTCCAAGATGGCACACCATGATGGCTCCATTCCAACAAAAGAGTTCAAGGAGAAAGAGGACACACCTCTCTCTTTCTAAGGTATGACCCAGAATTTATATACATCACTTCTACTCATATCCTATTAGCCATAACTTAACCATATGTATACCGACCTGCAAAGGAGTCAGGGAATGTCTCTCTATTTGGGGTGGCAATGTGCCCAGCTAAATCTCAGGGTTCTGTTACTGTGAAAATTGAGAACAGGTAAAAAGAAACAACTAGCAACCTCTACCAAAAAGGTAGTTTAGGTTGGTAGTTAAGGACACAGAACCTGGATTTGAGTCATGAAAATAACAATCAAGCAGCTGGATTAACGAGCAATTCACTGGGTGAGCTTCCTGTCACTGACCTCTACTTTCCTCATGACATAATATCTATCATTAGATTACTGAAATAATTAAGATCTCTCTACCAGGTACATTTCTCAACATAATTCTTGGCACTCATTAAGTACTCAATAATGTAGAAGTAATTAGGAACATCAGTTCCTTATTAGAACATTTTTCTAGAAATGACAGAACCTTAAGGACAAGTACTGCGTCTTGGATTATCTCATGGAGAAAGAGTGAGTACATTTTACATGCAGCATCTGTAGGGGCAGCAAAAGGTGTTTTTCTAAATAGTCCCCTTAGGTGGTGTCAATATCTCCAGATGTTGAGTGTTGAAGGAAATGTGCCAAGCTTTACAGGGTAGGCAGAGATTCTCACATGCTACTCTGGGCACTGGTTGCCTTCAAGTCATCTGTCTCTCGTGAAAATTTATGGATTCCTGGGCATCCCATAGTTATAATTTGTCCAGGAGTATGGGAATGTGAAATAATTCTGGGATGCCACTAGGTTTTAGAACCATGGCTAGTAACAATACTACTACTACTAAGAGTGTTTGTTGTTATTAATAATTACAGCTATTTATTCAGCCTTACTATGTGGCTGGCAGAAGTGTAAGCATTTCATATACATGAACCCATTTAATCCTCACAACAACCCTATGAACTGTTATGTTTATTATTTTCATTTTATCAACTGAAACTGAAACACAAAAAGCGTAAGTAATTCAGCCCCATCACGAAGTAAGTAGTTGAGCCAGGATTTGGATCCCGTCTTACTCAGACTTAACCACACTATTCTGTCTCCATTTATAGTGGAAGGGAAGTGACAAGTGTAACTGGAGCCAACTGGGGAACAGTCAGGGTTCTGTTGTAGCCTGAAGCCTCAAGGAGCTCCTGCTCTGTGTCCCATTACCCTTGCTCACATCTAAGACACTCCAAAATGAGCTGAAATAAACTCTCATGAAGGGCATAACTATGTAAGAGATATTTTTCCAAACATGACAAGACCACCATGCTGAGTCTGGGATTGTCAACTACCCATAGTGGGTAGAAACCACATTGAGCCATGTTTAACACATTCTGGCTGTAAAGATAATTTTGAGTTTCTGGAAAGAGATGCCCAGCTTAGCTTCCCACTGTGCCAGGTTCCTCAGCATGATACGAAGTCCTACTCAGAAAAAGATGAAGGGTTTCAAGGACTAGGTCACTGTGGCCATGACCACTTCTCCTGACTGCCTCAGCCTGCTGCTCAGGCAGATCAAGACCTGCACTGGCCCTTTTCTCGAGGAAATCTTACTCACTTAAGGGAACTAAGAGAACTCCCAAGCTCTGTGCTGCCCAGAAGCCAGTGAATTAGGGAGCCTCCGTATTTATAAGCAGTTCTCAAAATGTCCTGTCACTGAACCATTTGCATATCTATCTCACTAGACTGAGTGCCCTAGCAGAAAACAAGAAATTGCCGATAAATACCCACCCTACCACCAAGAGCTGGAGCCTAATCCTCCATCCCTGAATCTGGGCCTTTCATGCCAACAGAACACTGACTAACAGAGAAGGAGGAAGGGGGCCAACACCTGAAAAGTGATGGCACACTGGGCTTGCTCTCCTGCTATGCTCGGAACCCTGGACTACTATAGGAACAAGCCCAGAGCAGCTGCTGAAGGATCAGAGACTACGTGGGGAAAACTAGGGTCCTTCAGCCAATGGCCGCTCAACATTCAAACAGGTAACGGAGGTCATTCTAGATCATTCAGTTTCCAGTGACTGGCCAGCTAACCACAGACATGTAAGAGGGTATAGGAGAGCTCTGTTGATATGGCCAAAACAAGAAAACCATACCAGCTAATGCATAAATCATAAGCCAAATAAATCAGTTACTGTTTTAAGACTCTAGATTTTGGAATGGTTTGTTACCCAGAAAATGCTAACTGATACAAGAATTATTACTAAATAATATTTTGTAAATATAAATATAATAAAATAAATTATTAAAGGGAGAGGCTTTGAAATTGATAATGCCTGTCTTCAAAGCCCGGCTTTTCCACTCACTAGGTATATGGGTCAGGACACCTAATTGAACTTCTCTGACTCAGTTTCTTCATCATAATATTAAGAAAATAAACATGGCAATTTGCTAGGCTTTTCTGAAAAGTCATGAACCACTATGTTTGCTGCATGGTAGATGTTGTTGTTTCTTATGTCTGTTGCTTTGAACTATGTACTATAACAGAGCTACTGGGCTTGCCAGGTTCCAGAGATACAGAAATGAATCTAACAAATTACTGGCCTGATCAGAGTCAATAAATATCTAAAGACATGGATTTCATTGGGTAGTCAATACCAACTATCTGAAGACTTCTATGGTTGTGCAGGGTTTGTCATTCCCAGAGAACATCACCAAAATCCCCTCCAGTTCTTGGGTTTTAAGGGGAAGGAGAGGGGCAGGTCAGGAAGCAGTAGCAATCAAATGGAAATGGGGTATCCTATTGCCACAGAATAGATTTGGGGGGGTGGGAGAAGCACTGGCCTTGAAAGAGAGAGCTACCCAAGAGCAAGCTCCACTGGCCTTCAGGATCCCTATGAAAGAGAAACAAGAACAAATGTCCATGAGCAGCCAGACATAATGAGAGCAACACAAATTCTGGAATCATAAAGACTAGTTCAAACCCCAGTAAAGGTCTCAGTTGGCTCATTGGACCAAAAGTCCCAAATGATCCATATGATTGGTTGGTTCATATGATGGGTGTAAGAACTGGGCAAAATACCAATACAAAATGCCTTTCATAGTTCCTAGCACATGGTAGGTGATCAACCAACATAGTCGCTTCCTCCGTTTCTTCCATGTTCATAAAGCCACCTTTGCTGCTCATCGCCTGACATCCTATAATCAGAGGGTGCAGCAACACATGACCACAAAAACTATCTCTGGCTTTGTGACCTTGCACCACACACTCAGCCTGTTTATCAGTTCCTCACTGGTGAAATGAGGATAATACTTTCTGTCCCTGACGCTGTTCTCAAGGATAATGGGATGATTCATTCAATTTTAAAACCTAACTCAGGGATTGATGACGCCGTGTAGAAAATGAAACACAAAAGGAGAGTCAAATGACTAATATTTAAAGTCCCAAGGTACTAATGCATAATCAGGAACACTTCTACCACTGCCAATTCCTTTCCTCTCTGTTTTATCCTAGACCCTCTCACAGAGAGAAGCCCTCCTTAGACCGACTTTTGCTGTCTGTCTCTCTCTTTTCCCTCCTCTGCCCACCCCAAGCCTGCACCTCCCCAATATGGACAGAAAGCCCAACTGGGGAATGACCTAACCACAGGTGACTGAGCGCTTACGCTGTGCCAGGCACTCTGCTATGTACTCTACCTGTGTTATCTCATCCATCCTAACAGTGCAGTGAAGGAGACGCTGTTTAATCTGGGAAAGATTCAACAATTTACCAAGGTCTCATAGTCACTAATAATAGCAGAGTTGGGATTTGTCCAAAAGGCTGACCTCAAAGCTCACACTATCCTTTAGAGTACAATGTGTATGCAAGATCGGTAGGGCATAGTGGTTGAGACCATAAATTCTGGAGTCAGAAACCTGGTCTGAATCCCAGCTCTGCCATTACAGAATGACTGTGAGCAACTGCTTAGTAATATCTAATACACCTGATATACATCACGGATTATATTACATTAAAAAATAAGCACTATACATAGTAGGTACATAGTATTACACATATTTTAATACTACTATGTTATATATATAGTATACACAATGATACATTACAATATGCAATACCTGTTCTTTTTTAAAATTTTAATTTTAATTCCAGTCAGTTAACATAGTGTTATATTCATAGATCCATCCGTGTTGTTGCAAATAGTAAGATTTCATTACTTTTATGGCTGAATAATATTCCAGTGAGTGTGTGAGAGTGTGTGTGTGTGTGTGTGTGTGTGTGTGTGTGTATCATCAGTTGATGCTTCTATATCTTGGCTACTGTAAATTGTAAATAACACTGCAAAAAACATAGGGGTACACGTATCTCTTTGAAATAGTGTTCTTATAGTCTTTGGGTAAATACCCAGTAGTATGATTACTGTATCATAATAAGGTCATTCTATTTTTAACTTTTTTGAGGAAACTCCATACTGTTTTCTACAGCAATTTCACACTTTGCATTCCCACCAACAGTGCACAAGAGTTCCTTTTCTCCACATCTCATCAACATCTTGTTTATTGTGTTGCTGATTTTAGACATTCTGACAAATGTGAGGTGATCACTCATTGTAGTTTTGATTTGCATTTCCCCGATGATGAGTAATGATGAGCATCTTTTCGTGTCTGTTGGCCAGCTGGATGTCTTCTTTGGAGAAATGTCTGTTCATGTCTTCTGCCCGTTTTAAATTTGATTATTTGGCTTTGGAATGTTGAGTTGCATAAGTTCTTTATATATTTTGAATACTAACCCTTTATTGGATATATCATTTGCAAATATCTTCTCACATTCCAGAGATTGCATTTTAGTTTTATTGATTGTTTCCTTAACTGTGCAGAAGCTTTTTATTTTGATGTAGTCCCAATAGTTCATTTTTGCTTTTGTTTCCCTTACCTCCAGAGACATATCTGGAAAGAAGTTGCTACAGCTGATGTCAAAGAAGTTACTGCCTATGTTCTCTTCTAGGATTTTTATGGTTTCAGATCTCACATTTAGACAATTAATCGATCTTGAATTTATTTTTGTGTATAGTGTAAGAAAGTGGTCCAATTGCATTCTTATGCATGTTGCTGTCCAGTCTTCCCAACACCATTTGTAGAAGAAAATGTCTTTTTCCCATTGGATATTCCTTCCTCCTCTGTCGAAGATTAATTGATCATATAATTACAGGTTTAGTACTGGTTTTTCTATTCTATTCCATTGATCTGTGTGTCTATTTTTGTTCCAGGCCACACTGTTTTGATCACTACAGCTTTGCAATATAACTAAGTCCAGAATTGTGATGCCTCCAGCTTTGTTTTTGTTTTTCAATATTGCTTTGGCCATTTGGGGTCTTTTGTGGTTCCACACAAATTTTGGGATTGCTTTTCTAGTTCTGTGAAAAATGCTGATAGTATTTTGATACAGACTGCATTAAATGTGTAGATTGCTTTGGATAGTATAGATATTTTAAAAATATTCGTTCTTCCAATCCATGAGCATGGAACACCTTTTCATTTGTTTGTGTCATGTTCCATTTCTTTCATCCATGTTTTATAGTTTTCAGAGTATAGGTCTTTCACCTTTTTAGTTAGGTCTATTCCTAGGCATATTATTATTTTTGGTGCAACTGTAAATTGTAAACTGTCTGTTTTCTTAATTTGCCCTTCTACTGCTTCCTTATTGGTATATAGAAATGCAATGGATTTCTATACATTGATTTTGTATCCTGTGAACTTACTGAACTAGTGTATCAGTTCCAGCAGTTTTTTGGTGGAATCTTCTGGGTTTTCTATATAAACAATCATGTCTGCACATAGTGAAAGTTTGACTTCTCCCTTACTGATCCTGATTCCTTATTTTTGTTGTTGTCTGATTTGCTGATGCTAGGACTTCCAGTACTATGTTGAACCAAATGGTGAGAGTGGACATCCTTATCTTATTCCTGACCTTAAGGGGAAAGCTCTCGGTTTTTCCCCATTAAGGATAATATTAGCTGTAGGGTTTTTTTTACTTTAAATTTACTTTATTTTTTCAGTGTTCCAATATTCATTGTTTATGCCCCACACCCAGTGCTCCATGCAATACATGCCCTCAGTACCCACCACCAGGCTCTCCCATCCTCCCATCCCCTTCCCTCCAAGTCCCTCAGTTTGTTTCTGTGTCCAAAGTCTCTCATGTTTCATTTCTCTCCCTAATTACCCTACTTCCCATTTCCTTTCCTTCTCCTACTGTCTTCTGTATCACCCCTTATGCACCGCAAGTAAGTGAAACCATGTGATACTTGACTTTTTCTACTTGGCTTATTTCACTCAGCATAATCTCTTCCAATCCAGTCCATGTTGTTACAAAAGTTGGATATTCATCCTTTCTGATGGAGGCGTAGTATTCCATTGTATATATGCACCACATCTTCTTTATCCATTTGTCTGTTGATGGGCACCTTGGCTCTTTAAACAGTTTGGCAATTGTGGTCATTGCTGTAATGAACATTGGGGTACATATGGCCCTTCTTTTCACTACATCTGTATCTTTTGGGTAAATGCCCAGTAGTGCAATTGCAGGGTCATAGGGTAGCTCTATTTTTAATTTCTTAAGGAGTCTCCACACTGTTTTCCAAAGCGGCTGCACCAACTTGCATTCCCACCAACAGTGTAAGAGGGTTCCCCTTTCTCCGCAGCCTCTCCAACACATGCTGTTTCCTGTCTTGTTAATTTTGGCCATTCTGACTGGTGTATGGTGGTATCTCAGTGTGGTTTTGATTTGAATTTCCCTCATAGCTGCTGCTGATGAACATTTTCTCATGTGTCTATTAGCCATTTGTAGATCTTCTATAGAGAAGCGCCTCTTCATGTCTCCTGCCCATTTTTTGATGTGTTCATCTTGTTTTTGGATATTGAGTTTGAGTAATTCTTTATAGATCTTGGATTTCTGCTCTAATCTTTATTATTTCCTTCCTTCTGCTGGTTTTCGGTTTTGTTTTTTAGGTGTTAAGTTAGGGTTTTTTTAATATTTTATTTGTCAGAGAGAGAGAGCACAAGCAAGGGGAGCGGGAGAGGGTGAGGTAGAAGCAGGCTCCCTGCTGAGCAAGAAGCCCAGTGTGGCACTCGATCCCAGGACCCCAAGATCGTGACCTGAGCCAAAAGCAAACACTTAACCAACTGAGCCACCCAGATGACCCAAGATTAGGTTTTTTATTTGGGATTTTTCTTGATTTCTGAGGTAAACCTGTATTGTTATAAATTTCCCTCTTAGAACCACTGTTGCTGCATCCTAGAGATTCTGGGCCATCACGTTTTCATTTTCATTTATTTCCAGGTATGTTTTTATTTCTCCTTATATTTCCTGCTTGACCCATGCTAGATCTGTTCTTAATACTCACAACTGAATGTGTAAGTAATAGTATTAGCCCCACTTTACAAACAGAGAAATGAAACACAAGAAGTTAGGAAATGCCCAAAACTAGCCAGTAAATGCAAGAGGCAAGATTCAAGCTTGGCCTATCTAATTCCAGAGTATATAGCCTTAAGCATCACACACCGTACAGCCTCTGCTACGGAAGGTACTCCACTTCTCTTTTTTTTTTTTTTTTAAGATTTTTTATTTATTTGACAGAGAGAAACACAGCCAGAGAGGGAACACAAGCAGGGGGACTGAGAGAGGGAGAAGCAGGCTTCCCGCCGAGCAGGGAACCCGATGTGGGGCTTGATCCCGGGTCTCCAGGATCATGACCTGAGCCGAAGGCAGTCGCTTAACCAACTGAGCCACCCAGGCGCCCCGGCACTCCACTTCTGACCTGGCTCCTTGCAATCCCCTTGTGAGCTGCTTCTGCCTTCTGGCTTCTTCAGCCCTGCTGCCCACCAAAGTGTAGAAGGCACAAATCAAACTGTCCCCGAATTCTCACCACACTCCATTCTGGCCCAGTGGCAGCATAAGGTGGGCCTAGGAGTTCTTTCAGCTCACCAAGCATCCTATTAGACTAGAGTGGAGATGCAAGAAAAGCCAGGCTCTCTACATGCAGATAGCCCTGGTCCTGCCCTGCAGGTGTTTTTCTTAGGGCCCATCCTGTTAGCTTGAAGTGCTAGTGGGGAAAGAGAAAGCTGCTTCTACTCCATAAATTTCCTTCTGAAGAAGGCATTGCTGCTGCTGTACCTAAGTCCCTTAGAATAACTTTTATCAGCTCATCCCCCAGTTTCTGCAGTGTTTTCTTACTAATTCTGGCACCTGTGACATTCAGATGATCACCCATGGGCAGCAACAGCTAAGATCAGGCCTTATGTGGGAGTATAGAAACCCACCTCCTTTGTCTCAAGAGGGAACAAATGCTGAGGTGTAATTTACATTCCAGAGTTCCATAGAGATCATCCCTGACTCAGAGATCTCAGCTGAAAGAGCATTCCACCTTGGGACTCTTCCATATCTCCTATCCCCATCCCCCTTTCCCCTGCTGGTTTCTTCAGGGTCCATTTCCTTAATAAATTACTTGTATATGAATCTTTGACTCAGGGTCTGCTGATGGGAGAATCCAAATTAAGAGAATTTTTGTATTGCTTTGATAAGTTTCTAGGCTCTTCTTAAATGCACTTGTTAAGAGTGACAGAGCTGATGGCCTGTTCTTAGCAAGTCTTACACAGTGTCACTGACAATGTTCTTTGTGGAGGATGTGAGCATTTATCGACCAGTGTCCTCGGCTTCAGGACCTCAGCTGAAGCTCCAGAATGAACAGGACATTTTCCATTTAACATCCGGTTATATGATTCCCCACCCCCCCCTTAGTATTGCCAGATTCTGTGATAAGAGCAAAATTCTTTCTTTTCTCTCTTTTATGGTTGTTTTGGAGCAGAGCTTTCTCTTTAGCTCTGACATATTCACTGGGGCTCTTACACCTCAGCTACCATGGAGATGAGCTTGCCTCCATTTGGAGAACTGACAGGCAGGAAAAATGTTTATAAAGCAAAAATCAACAGCAGGACACCTGGCTGATACCAGGGAGCCTGACAGTGTCACATGAAGGCTTCCTCCTCCAGTCTCTTCTCATGCTAACACGCTGTACATCAGCTCTCCCCATTCCTCTCATAGGTTCACTTCCCAGAGGCCAACAAATTCCAGCTCTGTGAGGGGAGTCACATCCTGAGAGATCACAGTAGTGCCCCAGCCTTCAAGTCATAACACATGCTGGGGTAAATGGATAAGGCTGCTAAGAGCTGGAGGTGACCTTCCCAGGAGGTCCTGCTGCCCCAAGCCCATCCCAAGTAAGCCTATAATCCAATCACAGCTCCCTGACAAGGAAGCTCTAGTCTAGAGAATGAGAGGTGAGAAAAGCATGTGGGGTCCCTAATATCCCTGGAACATCCTGTGTGAAGTGTCTTACTTTAAGTCAGTGACATCAGTTTCTCTAAGAGTTTCAGAGAAGGATGCCTCAGGAAAAATCGGTGAAGGGGGTCAAGCAGGGTAAGAGCAGAGGTTGAAAGTCACACAGATCTGGGTTTGAAACCACTTACTGAAATTATACCTCAAGCAAGTTTGCACCTGAGAGAAGCCATGTAACCTCTGAAACTTTGGTTTCCCCATCTGTACACGGGAGCTCCTGCTGAAGAAGGTTCCTTTGAAGGAAAACTGTGTGGCTGTGTCAGCTGAATATCCAACTCCTGATCTCAGCTCAAGTCATGATCTCAGGAACATGAGATTGAGCCTCACATCAGACTCCACACTGGGAGTGAATCCTGCTTAGGATTCTCTCTCTCCCTCTGCCTCTCCCCATTTCCACTCACCAGCAGTCAGCATACTCCCTCTCAAATAAACAAATACATAAATATAAAGGTTTCTTTGAAGATAAATAAAATAACATACATAAAAACAATTTTCACAGTGTGTGGTGGTTGTATATAGTCAGTTCAGCCAAGTTGGAGCTATGTTCCTTAGACTTACCCCCCTTCCTGGTCCTGGATGAGGGTGGGTCATAAGGAAGCCTGGGTGAGATTTGAAAAGCATAAGAGAAGCAGGCACAACTGGCTCTAAAGGCCCATGTGGAATGCCAGATACCACTGAAGCCTACCCATGTGGCCACCTCTCTCTTGGCACCCTCATTGGGTGCTGTAGGTTGAGCTCCTTCCTCAGCTTATTTGAGTCCCAAGCAAGAATATATGGCAGCCCCTTCTGGAGGTCACCCACACTGTGAAGGAGGCAGGTGGAGGTGAAGACAGACACAATCCCAGTTTGTCCTTCCTCTCCCCTGTTTTTTTCCAACTGCCCCTGTGCTGACTTAGTGGCTTCAGGCCCACCACAACAGCCTCCCGTGGAGCATGCAAAACCTCACCCCGTAACACACCCTGACTGCATACAACTCATAGAGGTCCTACTTTGCTGATAAACCATACCTGGCACATAGTAAATGCTCATAAAAGAAAACACTGGCATAATGCAAGTGTAGACAGCTGTTGAGAGTACTGGTCCAAACTCTATCGTGGACAAATCACTCAGTTCTTCTGAGGCTCAGTTTCCTCAGCTGTAAAATAGTGATAATAATATGATGTATCTGTGCACCTGTGGAAATGGTTAAAGGAACATGTAAGCACAGTGCCTGACGTTGAAAGAATTTGGGAGAAAACCTTTATTTCCCATTCTAATTCTTGGGTGTAGTATTTGGAAATCCCTCACCAAAAATAAATGCTTTATCCTTCAAACAATGTTTGTCAATAATGAAATAATATTTCCACCTCCATCCGTATTATTTATCCACGTCTTAGAACATATCCATGAAAGAAGATTGCTATATTAGTCCCCTTCAGTGATGCCCCCATATGCTCTGGGCTCCAAGTGTTACAACTCAATACATGATAATATTAACCCTTTGTTTTGTAATGGTTCAATTGGAACCCTTTTATCAGCTTTACGTCACGTGTCCCATCCCCCAATAAGACTATTACACAGACAGTATTAAGTAGCGAGGTGCACCAGAACTCAAACATCCTGGGTTTTCATCTGGCTTTGCCAACAAATATTAGTCTCCTCACTTTTATGATTCTCCATTTCCTCATCTACAAAGGGAGACGGTTGAATTCACAAGATCCGTCAAACCCCAGTAGACCCCAAGTCTATTATTATTTTCATTTTGCCTATGGGGGAGAAGAAGGAATTGCAAGAGATTAAACAGCTTAATTCAGTGTCTCCCTAAGTGTGGTCCCTGAACCAACAACAGCATCACCCAGAAATGGGTAGAAAGGCGAATTATCAGGTCTCACTACAGACCCACAGAATCAGAAACTCTGGAGCTAAGGCCCAGAAATCTGTTTTAAAGAGTATTTCAAGTGATTCCAATGCATACTCGAGTTTGAGGACTACTGGCCAAATCAAATCACAGCCAAATAAAAGTTGCTTGTCAGAACTTGAACGCAAGTCTGTGACTTCTTTCTAGTTGTCCTATGCTTCTGGAGAGAAGGATGTTGCAAGAACAAATGTATTAGAAAACAAGACAAGTCCAGGGGCACCTGGGTGGGTCAGTCAGTTAAGTGTTTGTTTCAGCTCAGGTCATCATCTCAGGGTCCTGGGATCAAGCCCTGTGTCAGGCTCCCTGCTCAGTGAGGAATCTGCTTCTCCCTCTCCCTCTGCTGCTCTCCTCCATCACTTGTGCTCTAATAAACAAAATCAAGAAAGGAAGAAAGAAAGAAAAGAAAGAGAGAAGAGAAAGAAAGAAAGAAAGAGAGAGAGAGAAAGGAAGAAAGAAAGAAAAGAAAGAGAGAAGAGAAAGAAAGAAAGAAAGAAAGAAAGAAAGAAAGAAAGAAAGAAAGAGAGAGAGAGAGAAAGGAAGAAAGGAAGGA
>PITA01021833.1:0-31853 GCA_004023965.1 Spilogale gracilis | reverse complement strand
GAGTGAAGGAGACTCGGGTGATCGCGTGGTGCTCTCGTGTGGGCCACGCTGGAAGCATGTGGGGGGGCAGTGTGGAGGGGCTTATGGGGGGCACACGGGTCCCACGGGGCCCGGGCCACGGGGCAGGCGTGTGGCGGCAGTGTGGTGTGGGTGAGAGCGGAGGCACGGAGGGGTCTGTGATGCTTCCCACACGGGGCTTCGAATAATGGCCACATGGCTGACACGTGGGCACGTACAGGCCACGCTGTGGGCGCGCGAGGGAGGCCGTGCGGAGGGATTCATGAGGGGGACAGGGTCGTATGTGCATTTACACGGGCCCCGTGGCAGGGGTGGTCTTGGGGTGTTACGTGGAGGACACATGGGCTCTCGGTGGGAGCACGTGTGGGGCACGTGGTGGTCGTGGGGGGCGCACACAGGGGGGGCATTTGGCCAGGCCGCGGGGAGGGGCCCCAGAGCCCCACGCATCCGAGCGCCATGGCCTTGGCATCGCCCGTGAGAACAGCAGCGCAGGTGGGCGGGGAGCGGCGGGGCGGGGGCCGGGACCCCACACTGTGACGGAGGGAAAATAGTGGTGTTTTTCAATACAGGTTCCGGGTGGTTTGTTACCAAATGGTCTGAGTGGAACACGTCGTTTCGAATCCTTAGAACCACCTGACAGCACATGGCCTTGCCTCCCCCACCTCACGGATGAGGAGACACCCCTGCTCAGGGGCCTGACCCCGACCCCCGAGGTGAGCCCAGCACCCCCAGTGGCCTCTGGGTGGTACTGACAGTGCGCCGCCTCCTCCCGGCACCCCGCGGGCCTGCCTGTGTGACCAGTGACCCTGCCCCTGCTGGTTTGGGGTTTTGGATGGGCGTGACTGCTCCTCGACCTCTGTGAGCCCGGAGAGGATGCTCTTCTCCTCTGGGCCAGCCCCGGGGCCCGAGTCCGAGGAACCGCCTCTCAGTAGGACACAAAGGTCCTTTGGACGAGCCCAGAGGTTGGTCGCTGTCGAAGCGGTCGATGGCGGGAGGAACCAGCCCTGCCCACACCCGGACCTCAGGCGTCCAGCCTCCGGGAGGTGAGGGGATGCGCTTCTGTGGGTTGAGCCGGGGTGTGCGGTGCTCTGGACGGTCGCCCTGGTGAACGAACGCGTGTTTCTGTTCCTTCGCTAGCTGTCACACTCCGGGACCACCTGTCGGGCAGCCGCAGGTGACCGGCACGGCTCTGAGCACGGGGCACCGGCCACGCCGAGCACTGCCTGCTGTTTGTCTCCCGAGAACGTCCTGCGTGGCGGTGCCACCACTGTCCCCATGTCACGGGGACCCGGGGGGGCCCTTACTCAAGTCTCCGTGGGCCGCGAGGAGAGGCAGGCCTGGACGGGGTCTCTGTGCCGTGCTTGCCTGAATGTTATGGAAAGCGTTTGTCTTCGGATGTTGGCTCCCTGACGGCGTGGGCCAGAGCAGGAGGGACACACACGCAGGTCCTCTGTTCTCTCAACAGGCCTGCTTCGGGAGATGAAATGTGGCCTCTCATCTTCCCCTCCTTGCTGTCCCCCAGCTGGCCAGCTGTCTGCTGTCTTTCCCAGTCCCGGGAGGCTGGCGCTGGGCATTCGGTCTCGGCGTGGCCGTGCCTGGGCAGGGTGGCTGCTGCCCGCCGGCCCCCACCCTGCCCCTCCCTAAGGGGAGGGAGAAGCCGGGCCCTGCTGTATCTTTGGCCTGGCTCGCGCAGGATGGGCTGGATTACCTGGAGGCCTGGCACCAGCGGGCATGGCCATGAGCCCTTGGCCCGCCGGGCTTTGGTCTGGCCCCTGCAGCCATGGCCTGTGGGAAGTGGACTGGGCTGGACGCTGGGGAAGCCCTCCGGCCACATGGAGGTGTCATGAGTGACCCCAGGGGATGTCAGGGGGCTGCTGGATGACGGTTTGTAGATTACAGACCTGCCTGATGTCACCGGTGCCCGGCGCCCAGCCACAGGAGGCAGCGCAACGGTTGGAGGAGTCACTGACCCGGGCTTGCGGTTGGCCTTCGTCTACCGAGGAGGTAGTGCAGCCCCAGGGGCCGCTGGAGGGTTTAGCAATGTTTGGCTTCGCCAAGGCCGGTAAGAGTGGTGCTGGCCAACGCTGCCATCGGGACGCAGAGAGATGCTCATTGTAAACCAGCCACAGGTTCAGCGGGTGCACGGAGACCCAGCCTCCTCGCACCGTGGTAAGGAGGAGGCCACGCGGCCAGCTTCTGGGTGGCCTGCCCTCCTCCTGGGCTGTAGGCTTGATGCCACTTCATGGATGTGCCGTCTGGAAAGCCAGGCCCAGGCCACCCCGGGGCCAGGAGGCTCGCTTGCTTGCAAGGTGAGTGCCCTTGTAGGGTTCAGCCCCTTGCAGCCACATGCCCCCAGGGCCCGGCTGTACTTCCTCCCGGGCTAATTTCCCAGCAACGCTGTTCCTACTCCCATTGATTGAACGGTTCTGCGCGCTGACGGGGGAGAAGATTTGCAGCAGGGCTTATCGGGCCCCAGACCAGGGCGGGGTGGCTGGTGAGGAGCCCGGGCCGGGGGTCTGTTTTATGGCACGCTGGAAACATACCCACTTGTATGTCACTTGTTGCGATATAAATGCAAACTTGTGCCCTGCAGGGAGCCCGATGTGGGGCTCGGTCCCGGGACTCCTAGATCATGACCTGAGCCGAAGGCAGTCGCTCAACCAACTGAGCCACCCAGGCGCCCCGCCCTCTCCAAACTTTTAATGAATTTCATACATTCAGAGAGATCGATAGGGCGAGCGGAGTGGCTCAGATTGTTACTGTTAACGTATTTGTCACTTAGGCAGCAAGGCCAGACAAATTTGGAAGACACTGCATTCAGGGATGAATCATAAACAGGCACATCTTAGAAGAGGTTTATTTGGGTCGTTAATGGTTGGTGGGCCCCCCAGTGCAGCATCTAAAGTTAAATTATGCAAAATCCAAAACAAACCTTCTAATACTTAATCAAACATGCCTAAAACTGGCAGGTCCAATAAATTCTCCCAATTAACTTGCTTCAGATTGTGATTGCATTCGCTAATTTAATCAGCCCCAGAATAATCTGGAGGCCGGGAGCTGAGGAGTGAGGCCGGCAGGCGTGTGCACCACGGGACAGAGCAGAGCGCGGAGGTCAGGGCCGCTGAGAAAGGCGCTGTTGCCACGAGGGCAGCCGTCTGTCCGCACCCCCCGCCCCTCCGCATGGAGGGAGAGCTAGCAGCCAGGCACTTGGCTCAAATCCCCACAAGCACGCCGTCCTGGGAACGCGGCAGCACCCACCTGGGGCCCTCGGAGCCAGGCCTGGACGTGGCCATCTGGAATGGAGTCCACACTCCCTCTGCTTGGCTCCAGATGCCCGGTGCTCTCGCTGGCTGCAGACACCTGCCCCCTTCCAGAACATGCTTGGAATGGTTCTGTCCCCCGGCGTCTCCTCCTGAAGCCTGCCTGTTCCAACCTCTGATTCTTTTTTTTTTTTTAAGGTTTTATTTATTTATTTGACAGAGAGAAACACAGCCAGAGAGGGAACACAAGCAGGGGGAGTGAGAGAGGGAGAAGCAGGCTTCCCTCCGAGCGCGGAGCCCGATGTGGGACTCGATCCCGGGTCTCCAGGATCATGACCTGAGTCGAAGGCAGATGCTTAATGACTGAGCTACCTAGGGGCCGCCAAGATTTCACTATTTTTTTTTAAAGATTTTATGTATTTGACAGAGGGAAACACAGCCAGAGAGGGAACACAAGCAGGGGGAGTGAGAGAGGGAGAAGCAGGCCTCCCGCCGAGCAGGGAGCCCGATGCGGGACTCGATCCTGGGACCCCGGGATCACGGCCTGAGCTGTAGGCAGAGGCTTAACCACTGAGCCCCCCAGGCGCCCCCAGCCTCTGATTCTTGGTTAAAGGAGGGTTTTGGGAGGCACCTGGGTGGCTCAGTCGGTGAAGCATTGGACTCGTCACGATCTCAGGGTCGTGGGATCGAGCTTGGTGTTGGGCTCCGGGCTCAGCAGCCTGTCTGCCCCTCCCTCCCAGAGTCTCTGTGCCGAAAATAAGTAAGTGTATCTTAAAAAAAAATAAAATAAATGAGGGGTTTTACTCCAGTGTGCTTTGTCCGTTCTGCGGAGGGGCAGGGAGCACGGGCAGGGACGGGCAGATGGGCCGGTGAGAAGCCCAAGCCTGCACCTGGGCCTGGGGGGGGCAGACAGGGTCTCAGGTCCAGGCCTGGCCCCCAGCGTGGCGCACAGCTGAACTCCCAGAGCTCCTGCTGCTCTCTGCCAAAGCAGGGTTTATGTTGTATCCCTGGGTTTGCATTTTCACAGATCTGCCCTCCAAGGGCCATGTGGCGCCATGACATCATCAGTTCCTCTCTGACCGGAGGTATGAACTGGTGCATAATTTTTGCGATTATAAATAACGCTGCAACGGACATCCCTGGTGCGTACAGCCATGTGCACCCGTGTGGCAAGCTTCTTCCGGGCGGATTGCGGATGCACGACCCCAGACCGAGGTTCCCTGCTGGGGGCTCCCTGCCCTCGCCCCTGCCCTCGCCACCCCTCACTGGCTTTCCCTGGCAAGGACGCAGTCTCCCCAGAACTGTTGGGGGACTCATGCCTCCCGTCATTCCCCAAAGAAGCAGCAAAGAGCACTCACAGCCCAGAGAGCGGGAGCTGCCTCGTCCTCACCAGCGCAGGGCCGGCTCCCTGGACAGTCTGGGGGCTCAGGGGTGCCCCTGGGAGGAGAGGCTCCAGGCTCCGGTGGAAGAGCCACCTGCCACCTGCAGGTTAGCTCAGAGAGGCACGGAGAAAGCATCGTCCAGAGTCCAGTCCCAGATCCAGAAGGACCCGCTCCCAGGAGGCTCCAGACGAGTGGGACCCACCGGCACAGAGGGGAGGGGGCCCCGTGTGTGACGGGGCAGAGCTTCCATTCGGGAAGATGAGCATGTCCTGGGGACAGACAGATGGAGGGGACGGCCGCACAGCAGGGTGAATGTGCCCGATGCCCCCGAGCTGGGCACTTAAACTGCACCAGAGGGTCAACGTTCTGTGTTCCACTGTGATGCTAGGAAAGGAAGGAAGGGTGCCCGGGGGCTCAGGTCGTGATCCCAGGGTCCTGGGGTCGAGCCCCACGTCAGGGCTCCCAGGTCAGTGGGGAGGCTGCTTCTCCCTCTGCCCCTTCCCCGGCTCGTGCTCTCTGTCTCTCTCTCAAATAAAACTCTAAAAAGATGAAAATTTAAAAGTTTTAAATAAGAAAGTGGGGACAGATGAAAGCATATTTCTGAATGCTTCCATTCGCGTGAGAGTTCTGGGAGAGTAGGACGCGCAGGTGGAGGCTGGCGGGGTGATGGGCTGCCTGCCGAGCGGGTGGACACGAGTGGTTCCCAGACCGTGGGCTTGCGGGTGCCGTGGCGCGTGGTCTGGTGAGCACACCTGCAGGGTTGATGACTTTCAGATCATGGTCTCTCCTCTATCACACCTGCCACCCTTCCGGAAGCTTCCGTCCTTCCAGACGTTTCCTTCCAATGGGTCCTCCTGCAGTTGCCCCTACTGTGGAGGGAGTCTTCTTAAAGACCCCCCTGACCCACAGCCTCTAGAGGCTCTGCACCTCCGCCGCCGCCCCCCGGACCATCCCACCCCCAGGAAACCTCGCTGCCGGCGTCTTCCCACAAGGGCCATGCCCTCGAGGTCCTCTTCTGGGGCACGTTTCCTTGCAAAATTGTCCCTTCGGATCCTTCCAGAGTCAGCTTAAGGCCCCTCCTCTTCCAGGAAGCTTTCCTGACCCCCAGGGCTGGACCAGGTGCATGCCTCGGGTGCCTGTCTCAGGACCTCGCCCCAGGGCTGCCCGCTGGGCGTGAGCTTCTTGTGAGTAGGGCCTGGATGTGGTGGAGGGTGACGCTGTGCCCGCACAGGGCCTGTCTCGCCAGAATGAGCCAAAGTCACCTTTCAAGGCTCCCTAAAAGTGGCATCTTGACAGCAGTGCTTGTCCCAGTGTCCTAAGGGCACGACTGCTCCCCAGAACCCTGGGCCTCCTTCCCAGCTGGGCCCCTTGATGCCAAGATGAGCCTGGCCCTGGGTTGGGAACACCTGGGAGTGGGGGGACACTGAGGCAGTGGCCAACCCCACAGCCCACGGGGCAGGGGAGAGGGCAGGGCCAGACAGAAACATGCTTTTGGGCAGGCTGCAGGTGAGTGCGGGCTCAGCCAGGGCCCAGGAGACGAGGTCTTCTAGCAGTGGGTTTAGGAGGCTTTGCTTGGTGTGCTGGGGAACAGAGCATGTGAGCCGGGGGGACCCGTGGGGACGACACACAGCCACACATCCGTGCTGACCCTCCTCTCCTTGCAGCATGCCTCAGCATCACCAGAGGTCCCAGGCCTTCCGGTCACCCTGGGCTTCGGGGGTTTACTAGAAAGGGATAAACTGTGCTGGACCTCGGGAGGGACCAAAACGCTGGCCAGCATGTCCCTGTGGAGCACGGCTGGTGCTGAGGGACCCCCCAAGCCTGTCCCGGTGCCTGCCTGGTCAAGCAGCGGCCCCCAGCCCGGTGACCATCACGGGTCTGTGTCCTTGTGCGGCCCTGGCTTTGTGAGAAGAAGACCTCTAGGACTTGGAAAGAGCGAGTGGCAGAAACCATGTGCCCCTGGACACAGGAAGTGTTCCTGCCCCGTGTCCAGGTGAACACGGTGTCCCCCGAGAAGTGACACTTCCGACCCTGGTCCCAGAGACCCGAGTCCTTGGGCTGACCTCTGGGGCCCCACATCCTGGTGGGCCTCCAAGGTGCCTTGGTGCCGTGGGGTGGGCAGTGCCTCGGACAGGGACAGGTGGGAACCGATGGGACAGATGCACACAGGACAGCCCTCGACATCACACCTCCAGGCCACGGTCAAGACCACCTGCTCTCGGCACGGGGCCAAGATCCTCCATGAAGGGATCTCCTCTCCTCCGTACCCGGCTGGCTTCAGAGCTGACCAGATGGGCCCTGCTCTCCCTCGCCTCCCACGTCCTTGGCAGGAGCGCCAGCTGCCGGCTCCTGGGAGCCCCAAAGGTTTGCGGGCACAGGCCGCAGGTGCTGGATGCAGCCTGTCCTGAGTGCAGCCCAGGACCAGCACACCCACCTTGTGCTTTGCTGCTGCCGATGCCCCCTTCTGGCCGCAGGCCCTCCGGTCTGGGTCTGGAGGAACCACCTCCTGGAGGCCTTCCCAACAGCTCCCAGGAGTGACTAAGAGCTCCCGGGCAAGAGTCTGGTGCATCGTGGGGCAGGTTCCTCCTCATTCAATGGGCGCTGACTGTGGGGCCTGCCCACTACTTTCCATATACCCGAGATCACGTGGACCCCAGGTCCCCCATTGTTTCATCCTCTGGGCACCGGGAGGAGGGCCCCACCGCAGGGGCGGCAGCAGGCAGGTGAGCGTCTCTAAGGAGCAGGTGTCTTGGCCCCTGCCAATGCCAGCAGGGAAGACCCGTGGAGGGCGGAGGGGGGCGTGGGGACGTTGGAGGCCTGCCCCGCCCCTGCACCCGGGCCGGCTGGTGCGCGCGACGGCCGGCAGAGGGTGCCCTGGGCCAGGAAGCGCGCTCGCCGGCGTCCTCGATCTGCGATCTGCGCGGTCCATGCAGCCTGTGGTCCGGGCCCCGAGGACCCTGGGCGGCCAGCCGCCGAATCTCCAGGACTGTGCAGCCCCGCGTACCCCCGTGCACCGCGGGCCCCTGCTCGCCCCAGCTCATCCCTCCTCCCCAGGGGCACCGCTACCCGCTCCTGCTCACCGCAGGGCACCCCAGCTCCCCTCCCTCTCCGAGGGACCCAGGCGGGTCACTCCCTCTCTTTGGGCTTCAGTTTCTTCTTGGGATCGGATGCCTGTGAAGTGGGGTCACAGTAAGCGCTGCTAAGCGGGGCCGCGGGCTACTGCCGCTTGGGGAGCCCAGGCTTCCCCAGAGCACCCTGGGCGCCCCGCTTTTAGGGGTGAGCAGGCGCTGAGCCCTGAAGGAACTTGCACCCCTGTACATGACGGTCCCGAGCAGAGCGCGAGGGGCTCCGAGGGGAGGGCTGTGGGTCCTGACCCGCCCCCTCACCCCCCCATTGCCGCCTGACCAGGGGCCCTGTTCCCGGCTCCGCCTCCGGCTCCAGGGCACGCGGTGCCCTCCCGCCTGGTTCCTGGGACCCTCCGTGGGGGCGGGGTGGCAGGGCCCCCTGCCGGCTCCCAGCGCCCAGACCGTCCCCCCAGAAGCCTGCAGGGGGCGCCCGCTGCCTTGCTCCCGAACCAGCTGGCGCGGTCCGCAGGTAGGGGTGCGGGCGGGGGGTGAGGGTGACATCCCACCATAGGCCTGGGCTGTGTGTGCTCTGACCTGGGCCTAGGGTCATCCTTTGATCAGCGGCGGAGAGACAGAGACAGGCAGAGACAGGGAGAGACACAGAGAGAGACGAAGAGTGGGGGACCCCAATTCACAGGTGAGAAAATAAGGGGCGCAGAGTCTGATAGGAACTGTGACTGTAGACAGGGGGCTCAGATGGGTGCGGCGGCACCAGACGGCTGCCAAGGGGGCAGAGCAGGCTTAGGGTCCTGGGTCCAGCGGGCGCTCCGTGGGGGCTCCTCCTGCCCTGTGACAGGGGTGAGTGTGGCAGGCCCACACATCCTGCTGGGAGTTGGACGAGCCCTCAGGGCCCGGCCACTGGTGGTGCTGCTGATGAAGTCAGGGTCCTGAGGACAAGTTGTCAGCTCTCCAGGACGGCCCCTACGTCCACTCTCGGTACCTCTCTGGCCACTGGCCCCCACCGGCCCCCACTGGCCCTCCATCTTCCCCTGGGTGGTCGGGGCTGTGGAGGCAGCTGCAGATGGGAGTCTCGAAGCCCTCTGAGTGACCCGTGCTGTCCTCTCCCTGGGGCTCCGGGGCAGGCCTGGGTCACTCTCTGCCCCAGACGACCCCGCCCCTGCCTGGGGTCTGACCCAAGCATCTGTGGGGCAAGTGAGTCCTGCAGGCACAAGGGGACCCGCAGACCAGCCACTGCCCGGGAAGAGCTCCACTGGTCGGGGGCGGGGGCCCTGCGACGGACTCAGAAGGACCTCTTAGAAGGGAGTGGTCTGATAAATGTGTCTGCGTGACCCGTGAAAGTGTTACATCCCTGCGGAGTTCGATTTCTTTTCTTTTCTTTTTATTTTTGTATTTTTTAAAGATTTTTAATTTATTTATTTGACAGAAACACAGCGAGAGAGGGAACACAGGAAGGGGGAGTGAGAGAGGGAGAAGCAGGCTTCCCGCTGAGCAGGGAGCCCGATGTGGGACTCGATCCCGGGTCTCCGGGCTCATGACCTGAGCCGAAGGCAGACTTGAAGACCGAACCACCCAGGCGCCCCAGGGGTTCGCTTTAAAAACACACACATGCACACGCACTATGTTTCAGAACACCAGCTTCACAGCAAAACGGGTGGAAGGAAGCAAAGGCTTCCTCGGCTCAGCTCCAGCCCAGGCACGGCCTCTCCCGTCACAACACCCCCCCACACACAGTGGCCCACTCGTTCCAGTCGATGAACCTACGTTCACACATCATTGTCACCCAGAGTCCACAGCTGACCTCGGGGCTCACTCGTGGCAGGCGCCTGTCTGTGGATTTGGACCGGTCGCGCCGTTGGAGATGTGCAGAGGGGTTTGTGGCCCCGAGAATCCTCCCTCCCTCCAGATCCAGGCTTCACTTCCTTATTTGGATTCTCTCCTGGGACTCTGGCCCGCTCGGGGGGGGGGGGGGGGCGCGGGGTTCGCAGTCTTCAGAAGAGGAGATGTGGGCTTGGCGGCTGGTGAAGGGACCCACGCCCCCCTGGGGACGGGCCAGCCCGACGGTGGCCTTGGCAGGAGCCACTGAGGCAGGCGCTACCCAGACTCACGTGGAGGGCACGCACCTGGGAAGTGTGGCCTGGCCTGGCCCTGCGGGTGACCTGGTGGCCAGTGGTGACCCCTCATGCTGCGCTGAGCGGTTTTACTGTCAAGGGTGAAACCGAAGGACGAGGCAGGGAGCACAGTGGCCCTGGGGGAGGCGTGGCACCTGCTCGGCTCTCTGCCAGGGGCTCAGGGAGAGTCCGCTGGGGGCTGTCTCCGTGCTGGGCGCGCAGCTCGCCGGCCACCTAGCCCTTCCCCTACTGGCAGGGGTTACCTGCTGGGGTGACTTCCCTGCCTGACTCGCCCGGCTCACGGCCATACCCCGCATTCCTGGTGGCCAGTGGAGCTCCGTCGAATGCATGATCGACTTCCTACATGAGTCTTCCGGCTGCTCCTGGAAGGCAGGACTAGGGCTCCACCCGCGAGCTGTCGGAGCTGCAGGGAGATGCTAGGGGTCCCCCTGCCTCCTTGCGGTCACTGGTCTGCACCTCCAGCCCCCTCTCCCCCGCCAGGGCTCCGAGCAGCCGCAGGACACTCACCTCTCCTGCATGAGCTCCAGGGAACAGCTGGGGGGCCGTCACCCCTTGGAGGGGCTCGGCACTGATTCCCAGGCCTGGACTTGAGCCCAGGGGCAGTGGGATGCATTAGCATTGCAGTGGGGTCCTGAGACTGGTGATATCAGTGCTTCGGGGTTATTTATGAATTCATCTACTTGCCGGGACGAGCCTCTCCGCTCGTGGTTGCCATGGTTGCCTTTAAGTCGTATCTTATTAATTCTGCATGTTACGAAATAAATACCGATCAGACAATTGCCATGAAGGTTGTGTTTTTATTATGCAGTTTGGCTCCCGGCGCCAGGGGTAGGATGCATACGGCGTCACACAGACACACATCCATCAGGTTCAGGGCACCGGGCGGGGGTAGGGAGGCCCTCCGGGGCCCCGAGCCAGAGGACGGGGAGGGACAGGGAGACAGAACTTCAGGGGATGGGAGCAGCTGGAGGTCCCCGCGCATCTTCGGCCGACCCTAAAGGGATTCCCACAGTTGGATGGACAGCACCGTCCAGGAGGGAGGCCGAGTCTCCGGTGGGCTGCTTCCGCTGGGGTTACGAGGCACCGGGAGTGGGGTCGCCTCAAACTGCTGTGTGGGGCTGCACGGCCCTATCCAACCGGGGTGCCTGGACTGGGGGGTCCGCTCGGTGGCCCCGGGGCTGCCCGAGGCCGGCCACTCCTGCTCTGTCTGTCCAGGAGCATCCTGGCGTCCAGCCGGGTTCACGCTGGCTCAGGGGGCTGCGGTGGAAAAGGTCCAGGACCAGTGCTGCTAGGAGTTCTTTTGGCCGTCCTGGCTATGTTTGTTGATTTTAGCTTCTGTTCTCTTCATTTTGAGGACACTTGCTTCACACAGTGCGTGCCTAGGACGGCCCTGAGCTCTCTGGCGGCCGAGGCGAGCACCACCCCGCCTGCCCCCGATCAGTACAAGCCCAGAGACGTCAAGTCACAGGCTGGTAGTTTCAGGACGACTGGGATTCCAGCGCGGTCTGTTTACTGTCCATACACGGCCCTCACTGGCCCCTGCCCAGACCCGTCCCAGCCTCTGAGGCAAATGGCTCCCATGGCCACCCCAGGGCTCTGTGCCCGAAAAGCCCCCCCCCAGGTCTGTTCCCCGGCCCACGGTGGACCAGGCAGCTGCCCCAACCTGCTTGGCCGCCCGGCCGTCCCGGGGTGCTTGGTGCCTAGGGCCCATCTGCAGGTGGTTGGGGGGCATGTGAGGGGCAGTGCCCAGCATCCCGGCCCTACACAGCTGGCTTCTCGGGCAGCCCATCAGCTCTGGCCAGGCCGGGCGTTTGCTTCCACCAGCCACTAGGGTTCAGGGTTAGGAGAGGATGAGGAGCCCAGGCGGACAGGGGAGGGAGGCCCAGCCCAGGGCTCCGCGGGGAGCTGCGGGCAGAGGGGACCGTCGGGAGGCAGAGCCCCTGGAGCCGGGGTGCTGATGAGACCCTCGGAGTCACGGCCACCACAAGGAGGCAGCGGGAGCTCAGTGGTGGGGTGCCCCGGGACAGCGTGGAGGGGAGGCTGTGGTACCAGCCCACTGGGTGACCTCCAGTGTGTTCCCGGCCCCGGGGGAGCCTCACCTCTGCCAGACGGGGGCCGTCTCCAGCTGGGCTGGAAGTGGTTGACCTTCTGCAGGGTCGGATTGTGCCAAGCCCCCTTCCCTGCCCCGTGACACCTGCCACACGTGTCCCCAGGCAGCCGGACCCTGAAGGCGTGTGCTCATCGGCCTGCCCGCCAGGGCCACCGGCCTCCCCAGATGCGCCCCACCCCCCAGGGCCCAATCAGGGCATCGACAGAGCCGTGCTCACCATTTAATTAAGCTTAGTTTAATTAAAAACCTGGGATCCTTTATTAGACTCTGTAATTGATTTAATTTCCTATGGAATTCAAGTGTCAAACGCCCCCTGCCACGTGAAGTCTCGGATTCCGGGGGGTGGAGACACTCGGGTGGCCACCCCGTGGGTCTCCCGGGAGGGGGAGGTCTGCCCTCAGGGCCCCGGCCTCCCCGCCCCCTGTTCTCTCCGCTCCCCCTTTCCCGCGCCCCCACACATGCTCTGGGCTTTGTCTTTTGCCGATCCTTCCCAAGCTGGGGCCCCCTCACAACCATGCAACCACTCAACCATGAGTTGTCCCTGATGGGAAAGACGGGCAGGGCCTGGCAAGCTTTGCCCCCGCTGCTGACTGGCTTCTGGAAACCCTTCAGGTGGAGCCTCGGTTGGGGCCCCTGGCCTGCGGGGGAGCCGGGGTCTCCTCCAGGGATCCCAGGAGATGGTGACATGTGTTCTGACTTGGGGGCCTCTGCATAGGGAAATACTGCCCAGTGCATAGGAGGGGAGGGGGCCTAGGCCGTTTGACTGTCCCCTGTCCCCCACGGATCCCCTGAGGGCAGAGTGCCCAGCACAGGGAAGCAGGGGACTCTGGAGAAAGGCGGGGGCTTACACGCAGAGAGCGCTCTGTCCTCTGTCTCCCGAGACACTGCCACGCTCAGCAGGGTTTACGGCCTGGAGGTCACCTGGGAGATTAAAGCCTCTGGCACAGCTGGGGGTGTCGTGGGTGGGGGTGACCTTTCAGTATTTGAAGCCACAGAAGGACTGGGCCTCCTTCCGTTCCCTGCACCATGACCCCCAGGACCTCCCAGGCCAGAGAGTAGCTCCGCAGAGGGGCTTTCTCCTCCCGGACTGGGGTGCATCTTGGGGCCACCTTTCAAAAAATTTTTTCATTTTATTTTATTTTATTTTATTTTATTTTATTTTATTTTATTTTATTTTATTATTTTATTTTATTTTATTTTATTATTTTATTTTATTTTATTTTATTTTATTATTTTATTTTATTTTACTATTTTATTTTATTTTATTATTTTATTTTATTTTATTTTATTTTATTTTATTTTATTTTATTTTATTTTATTTTATTTTATTTTATTTTATTTTAATTTCATTGAAAGAGACAGCACAAGCAGGGGAGCAGCAGAGGGAGAAAGAGAAGCAGGCTCTCCATCGAGTCGATGCAGGACTCATCCCAGGACACTGAGATTATGGGCGGAGCCGAAGGCAGAGGCTTCACTAAGGTGCCCCCATCTTCACCTCTTTGAGGGGCTCGGGGGCCGTCGAGCACGCTCACACTGCTGTGCAGGCATCCCCACCACCGTCCGTCCACACACTGAGCCTCTGTCCCCATTGAACACGGTCCCCCCGCTCCCCGTGTGTGTGGACTCCTCTCGGGCCTCCTGGGAGCAGATCTTCGGGATCGGTCCATCTGGGCCGGGCTGACCTCACTCGGCCCCACGTCCTCCTTGACCACCTGCCGTGTAGCCGGTGTCCTTCTGGGGTGATAGGAGTGTTCCCAAGCTGCCCTTGTGTGGTTGCACACATCCACGGGTGCACTAAAACCACCGAGTTGCCCACCCCGACTGGGTGAATTACATGGCGCGTGAAATAGAAACGAGGGGGAGGCTGTCTCCCTGCTTCCCGTCCTGAGAGGGGCTGAGCTTCAGAAACCGGAGGGCATGGATTTCCAGCTAGCTCCGCTGGCGGAGGCACACGCAGGGCTCTCCGTGATGAGAAGCTTCTAGGAACTCTGGGCGCCGACGGCCGGGCCTGCTTGGCTCCTTCGGGGAGCGGCCCTGCCCTGGCCCCGCCCCCGGGCGACCGAGCACCCTCAGTGCCCGCAGCTCTGGCCTCCCCAGACCGCACGCTGTCGCTTGTCACAGCGGGTCCCCGTCAACGGCCCCCGCGAGGCACTCCCAGCCTGATGGGCCCCATCCGCTCAGGGGCAGGCGACCGAGCAGATCGGAGCCCTGGAGCTTGGCCGGTGCCCGGCCTGGCCGGACCTCCTCCTGGCGCATGCCCGCCAGGCCACCCCCACGCCGGCAGGGGCAGATGTGGGCTTGTGCTGTTGGCACGGTCTGCAAAGCTCGAGGACGTCACAGGAGCTGAGGGTCACACACCACCCGCTTGCTCAAATGAGCATCCAGACTTCGAATTAAAGAATCCTCATCTGTGCGGAGGGCTGGAGGCACAGTGGGGAGGCGGGGGGCGCCGGGCTTCGAGGTCCAGCCCAGCCGCCACGCTCAGCCCCACAGGCCCTGCGCTGCCTACCCTGCAGGCCCCACCGCGGTTCCCTGTGACGTCGGGCAGGGGGGGGCGCCCCAAATGCCCGCCGTCCACCCTGTGAGCGCGTGGCCCCTCCCCCAGGCCGACTCCCCTGTTTCCCGTCGTAGGACGAGGGGCTCTGCTAGGCCCTGTGTGTATCGATTCTGCTCTGTTTTACTGGTTTAACTTAATGACTAGAAACCCCAAACGAATAAAATTTCCTTTAAAAACTCAGGGAGATCGATGAGCACAACTGGAATCACTGTTCTACGAGCTGAAGGGACGGTCCCAGGGCCACTGGGCGTCATCGCTCAGAGCCAGAGTTCCCCAGGGAATCAGGAGGGCGTCCTGGCGTGGAGGCAGGCGCGTGTGCCTGGGGCCGGCCTGGGGCCCTCATAAAGCAGGGGCCTCACCATTTGGAAGCCTGTCTCCAGGTCGTAAAACAGAAAATCTAAACATTACTCATGTTTCCAAGCCTCCCAGCAGCCTCTACCCTCAGTGACCTCAGAGGGTCACCAGAAGTGTCCCAGGCAGGCCAGGTGGCAGATGCCCAGGGAGGGGAGGGCTTCTTCTGAGCCAGTTCATGTGGGCAGCCCTGGGTGGGGTCTGCTGATGTTTGCTTCTGGGAAAGCAGGGACAGCGTGAGCAGGGACCACGGCGGGGCAGACACCCCAGCGCCCAGCACCCCGGCCCTGGGTGCGGTCGTGGGCGCTGGAGGCGCGTGCAGACGCTTGAGCACCGAGGCCCCCAGCCCAAGTGCCCTGGGGGTCCCTCGCTGATGGGCGAGGGGGGAGGTGGGTGGTGGTCTGCAGGCCACCCCATGACCTCATTGCCTTTCCAACTCCAGGGTCTCCCAGGGTCCTGGGATAGCAGCCCCATCAGTCCATTTTGGGAAGGGGAAGCCAAGGCAGGCCCTGGACAGGCAGTCCCGACTGTCCCTTCCCGTGAGACCTGGGAGGCTCCCACCTCCCTAGGCTGCCCGCTTGTGCCTTGAGGCGGGGACGGCAGAGGTTCCAGCCTCACCTGGGCTGCTCTCCTCGAACCCCTATCCGGGGCCCTGGGCAGGGGTGCAAGCCCCCTGGTACCCCTTCGTCATCCCACTCCAAGGGGTGCTGCCTGGCTCTGCTCTGGGCAGGTGTCTTCTGCACAGACATCACTCCTGGACCTAGTACCCGAGCCCTGGGAGGTTCCAGAGCCAGGGATGCCCCTCCCAGCCCCGGCCCACAGGCAGGGCCCCGGCTTCCCCTCACCTGGTGGGAGGCCCCCTGCTCTGGCTGCCCGCCCCCAGGGCCTACAGGCAGCCTCGTGACTCTGCCTGAGGGGGCTTGACCCCAGCTCAGAAACAGGCGTGGCACCGACCCCACGTGGGCACAGACGAGTGTCAGGAAGACAGAGGTCCCCGGCCCTGGCCAGCTGCCCCAGCTGCCGGGCACCCAGGTAAGGATTTGGGCATTTGGCTGCCGGCCGTGGTGCCAGGCAGCTCTGGCAAGTTCTTTCCCACTTTGGCCTTGGTTTCCCCGGCTGTGAAATGGGGGTGATGGTGCCTGGGCTGAGTGGAGTAAACGGAATGACATGAGAGGAAGGGCCGGGGGCCAGCAGCCACTGAGGGCGAGGGGTTCCCCCACGTCAGGCCCACCCGGCCGCACCTGGCCCCGCCTGCCCCTCCTCCCCCAGCCCCCCCCCACGCCGTGTCCCCGGGCCTCAGTGGTAAGCATGTGCCCTGGTCAGGACCACCTCCTGGATGGGGCAGGGAGGGGAACTTTCCAACAGGTGAGGAGAGGTCCTGAGGTTCTCAGAGTCAGGGCTGCGATGGCAGGTGGCCCTCACGGACGGACGTGTACACATGTGTGGCGTGTGTGGGGGCGTGAACATGCACGTGGACACACACGCCCCGTGGGAGCAGTGAGAGGGCCCCTGGCGGCCGCCCTGCTGCAGGCAAACCCCACAAGTCGGCACGCGGGGATGGAGCGGGCACACGTGGGCTCTGCCCCCACCACCCAGCGCCCGGTCCCGAAAGGCAGTTTCATCGGATGCTAGCTGGGCGGGCCACGCCTGCCTGCCAGATGTTCCCAGGGCCCGTTGTTCCTGCTTGCCATCAATTATTGAAGGGGAAGGATCCCCTTTTCTCAATAGAACGGTGCCAGTCAGAGCACCAAGCTTGGGTTACCTAGTCTGCAGGTCCCCACGCGAGATGTGCGGGCCTGGGGGGGCCGGCTCAGTCCCGAAAGGACACGGCCTGCGTCCCGGGAGCCGCCGTGGGGCCCGGGGCTGGCCGGCAGGGCCCTCAGGGTTCCTGGTGAGCCCCTCTCTGCCCTTGGCTCTCCGGTCCGGGTCCTCTCAGCAGCCTTCCACGGGGCCCCTCGGACAGAGAGGGAGGAGGCAGAGGCCCGGGAAGCCGCCCACCCAGCCTTCTCTCCACTTGCGGTGCTCCCCGACCCGCACCCCTGGGACCGCGTGTCTGGGGCGGGGGGTGCAGTTAGGGCGGCTTTGTGGTCCAGGAGGCCTGGCTCAGAGCCGGCGGGACTGGCCCGCAGCAGCGGGTGGGCACCGGGGCAGGACTGCATACGCGTCATCTGGTTCACAAGGTCCTGGGGTCACTCCTGAGGTTCAGGCCCGGAAGGGCGGTGATGGGCCAGCCCTGCCCTGCAGCCTCCCTGGCAGCTTCCCCGTGGGCCCTGGCAGATGTGGCGCTGGGCCTCATGCAGTGGGCCGCGTCGGGGTGGTCATGCGTTGTGGGTATTGGAGACCACGGTCTGAGAGCTCCTTTTAGGGTCAGACCCGAGACACCAGAATTTCCTCTCCAGTTCCACAGCGTGGGGGGTGGCCTGGGCAGGGAAGCACCGGTTCAAGTCCAAGGGCAGGCCTCCAGGGCTGGCGGGCCCCGTGGGACAGTCCCCATTCAGAGGTCACTGCACTCCCCTCCAGCCCCGAGCAAGAGGTCCTGCCCTGGGTCCTTTCACAGCTGGGAAACTGAGGCTCGAGGGCTGGAGCTGTGATGGCCGGACCAAGGCCACAGGGCAGGTGAGGGGCAGGGCTGGACCCGAGCACACGAGCCCCCCCCAGCCCCCCCGAGCAGCCCGGGGTCATGGAGAAGGCTGCTCTTGAGGCACCTGCAGCCCACATGGGCCCCACGGCGGGAGGACGGCGCCCACGCTGCTCCCCGCCCGGCCTGCCACCGAAGCCCAGACAGGGCAAAAGGACACAGGTCCTGTTCCGGGTGGGTCTGATGTCCCGACATCCGATCAGGCTAGTTAGGCCTTGTCAATGCCCATTCATCGGGCCCTCTCCGAGATGCCTGAATTATGCACGAGGCCAGCACGCAGGTGGCAGGTGGAGGCCACACGGTAACCAGAGTCCCCGGCAGGAGGGCTGCCCAAGAGGGAGGCACGCCAGGGCCCCTCCTGGCCCACTCCCAGTGTGTGGAGGACACGCATGAGGTCCCCTCCTGTCCCAGGGACTGTGCGGGAGGGGCGGAGCCTGCCAGGTTTGGTCCTGGGAATGTCTTTAATTCCCTGTTTGGGCTTTCAGTGGTAGACTCCATGGGGGTCCTCCCAGAGCTCCAGTGTGGACGAGGCTGCTCCAAAGGAGGGGCGCCTGGCGCCAGCCTGGGGAGGCGAGCTGGCCCCGGCCCAGGGACCTCTAGGAGCCGGGCTGGCACAGGCTGGGCGGGCGGGGCTGGGCGGGAGCTGCGGACGTGGGGTCCAGATGAGCCTGGGACGGGGAGACCCCACACCCAGCTCTGCGACCCAGGGCTGGCACCCACAGATGGGGCAGCCTAAGGACTCCTTGCACGTTCCCTGGAACAGAGGAGGGTGTCACTGGGTACAGCACTCTCTCGGCCTCCCCCTGCCCCCCCCCCGGCAGCAGGCCTCCTCCCTCCCTCGCCCCACACCAGGAAGGACTTTCCCACACATACATGCCCACGGAACACCTCCCCCTCCACCCCCGCCCAGTGCCCTTGGCCTCCTGGGGGGCGGGCCGAGCGTGCGCCTCTGCAAACAATGATTTATTTCAGAATTAAGTGTATTACACCGAGAACGTGCCAGTTCCGACCCACCGACGTGCACAGGAAATCTGGCTAATTAAATATATTATGCAGTGTAGCCTTGATTGTTGGGAATGAATCAGTTTAATTACGGTGAGCATCACACGTCGTAATTAATGTTACAGCTCTAAACCGAACATGGGCTGTCCTGCTCCCCGCCCTGGCACGGGGGGACAGAGGCCTGCCCCACGCACCCCTCTGAAGGTCTGCCCGCAGGCCCTGTCTTGGACACACAGACCTCGGACAGCCTGCAGGGGCAGTGGTGGGGCTCAGGGTCGGGTCCTGCCCCTGGTTAGAGGGGTCCCACCCTGTAAAACGGGGTCGGTCGTGACGAAACAAGCCCGGAGGTCCAGTGGGAGGGGCCAGGAGATGCGCAGGGTCCTGGGACGGTCTCTGCCCAGGGTCTGAGCTCAGGGAGCCATGTGGTCCACGGCGTCCCTGGCCCCGCAGAGCTGGCGTTCCACACGGGGAGACAGGCAGGCAAGAACGTTAACTGTCGAGGGTGAAAGTCAGGCGTGGTGAGGGAGGAGCTGCCGGCCAGGGTGCTGATCCAGGCCAGCGGGGAGGCTGGGGCCTCAGCGGCAGGAGGGAGCCGGCCACACGAGGCCCTGGGAGCAGGGAGCGGCAGATGCAAAGGCCCAGAGGCACCTGAGGAGGCTGCTGGGCTGGGGTGAGGAGACTGGGGCCCCCTTGGGCCCTCTGCCCCGGCCAGCCTGTCATCCAGCCTCCTTCTCAAGGAGCAGCAGTTCGAGGTGTCTCCTCGCTCTGTCCCTTGTCTCCACAAGACCCTCCCTGTGGCCTGGGGCGGGTCTGGCCCTGAGCGTAGGCCCCGCAGGGAACAGGGCCCGAGAGTGCCTGGGACAGTTGGCCACCCTCACCCCAAGTATGTCCCAACTTCCTCACTTGTTCCTGCCCCTGGAAGCATCTGCCTCCCGGCTTGGGGGCCCCGCAGGGAGGGAGGGAGCCATGACCCAACAAGGGCCTCTGGGGCCTGTTCTGGCTTGGGATGAATGGCAGAGGTCCTCGCCTGACTGCCGTCTGCCACAGGGCTGGGTGTCAGGGACCCCGGGCCAGGGCTCCACCTTAGAAGACCCCAGCCCCTGCTCCCAGCCTGAAACCCCCACCCCCCACCACAGAGCCTCCTGGGCGGTCCTGAAGGCCCTTCCCCTCCCGGGGGCCCCTCGCCAGCAGGCACACTCTGATCAGCTCGGGGGCGGCGGGGCGGGGTGCAGACATCCATCTTCCCCGTGTCTCTGGGGTCCAGCACCAGGCCCCACTCCCGTGGAAGGAGGCCTATCCCAGGCCACCTATGGGATAAGGGTGGGCGCACAGATGAAAATGTTCAGGGGTGGGTGCCAAGGCCCCCGGGGTGAAGCAGCAGGCCACCCATCGTGGGGTCCTCCCAGAGGCCCGGGCCCTGAACGTCATCACAGGCCCTGCCAGGAGAGACGCTCACTTTCCGGATGTGCTTTCCCACACCCAGGCCCGAGGTGCTCCTGGGACCTGAGCTGGCTTGGGGGAGGGATCTGGGGGGGGGCTGTTCTGCGGCAGGAAGTTCTCAAGGTCAGGGCCATGCGTGGCCAGGACAGGCCCTCCAGGGCAGCGGGGTCAGGGACCAGGCAGGGCCCAGGAGAGCCGTGTCCCAGAACACCCAGGCAGCCCGCAGCCGCACAGCTCCGTTTTAATTTCATTTTCCTGACGAGCATGCAGGATCGATGGCCGGCGCCCGCGCAAGGTGCCCCCATCTGCATACTTACGGGAGGCGCGGTGGGGAGGGCGGGCTGGGGCGCGGGAGGGAGGACGTGCCCCCGGCTGATTGAAGCCAGGCTCCGTTTTGGCCAAAGGGAATTTAATTTCTAAGTGCGAGCTCAGAACGGATTGAGCCCGCATTCGTCCGCGGGAGGCCCTCGGAAAAGGTGTCTTTAAGAGGCAAAGCGTGTTGGCTCTGTGTCACCTCCCTTCAGTGTCCCTGCCCAGCCCCTGCTGTCGTTGGAATTATTATTGATTTTCAAACGCTCGAGGCTTCCCAGTCTTCTGGAGAGAAGGGAACTTGGTCGCTGTGCCCATGCCTTCCCCATTTCCCCAGGAACCTGGGATACGAGGCCCCCACCCCTGGGCCGCACGCCTCCTCTCATGGGGCCCATGACGGGTCTGGTCCCTAAGAGGCCAGGAAGGTGTGGCGCTTGCTTTGGGCTGCCCTGGAAAGAATGGGGTGCTCATAGAGAGAGGCAAGACTGAGGGGCACACTGGGCCCCAGGAGTCTGCCTGACCCCCATCACTGGCCCTCGAGCTGGCCGGCGGCCCCTGGGCCTCCAGAAGGGGTGCACATGGCCGCAGGGACCGGACAGCACCTCTGGGAGGCCTGTGACGCTGTTCCGCCCACAGCAGGGCCTCCTGCTCCTGGAAGATCAGACTGCAGTGTAGAACGTGTGCAGGGAAAGCCTTCAGCTAAACACCGAGCCACGACTAGGACGGGCGGGGAGGACAGGTGGGGGCACAGCTGGGGGCGAGAAGGAACAAGCTCACGGCCAGACGGGAAGACGCGCCGGCCCACGGGGCCCTCGACGTGCAGGGCCGCTGGCTTTCCTTCTTCACACTTCTGTGTATCTTGCGGATCTGGGCGACAGCACGCCTGCTTCAGCCACCGGGGGACACGGACGCGTGGCAGCTCCCCAAACGCCACACGTGGGCCACCTGAGGCGCAGCCCTCCAGCCCCAGCTGGACCCCAGAGAGACGACAACTGCCCTCCACAGGAAAACATGTCCACAAGCGTCCACGGCAGCGCCACTCACAGTCGCCACGGAGGAAGAGCCCAGTGCCCATCACAGATGACGGACGAACAAGAGGAGCCCATCCTGACGAGGGCACGTCGGTGAGCCGGGCAGGGAACGACGCTGACCGCTCAGCCCAGCACGGGGGGCCTCGGAGGCCTCACGCTCCCGAGAAGGGCGACATGCCGCGCTGCGTCAGTGGGCCACATGGTGCACGGTGGGCAGGTGCTTGCATGGTGGGCCCCCTCCCTTTCGGGGTCACAGCCCTTCCTGGGATGAGAACTTCAAAGATCTACTCCCTTAGTGACTTCCAAATATGTGATATTGTTAACCTGTCTCGGGTCGCGCGTCCCGCCCCAGCCCCCATGCTGTTCCACGTGCAAGCGGGGGTCCTCGGCCCCTCCGGACTCCCAGCCCCCGCCTCTGTTCACACCGCTCTGTGCTCTGCCTCTCCGGGCTCGGGGCTCTCAGGACGCACATACGAGTGGTGTCCCCCGGGTCAGCCAGCTCCCCGCCCTCCGGGTGCGTCCACGGCGTCGCGAGCCGCAGGATTTCCCTCTCTCTCGGGGCTGCATCAGAGTCCACTGTTCCACTCAGAGCCACACGTGGAGCCGTCCTGGACACTCGGCTTGTTTCCACGTCCCGGCCCCTCGAACGCGGGGCGCAGACGCGTCTCGGAGACAGCGGCGGGTGGGGTTCCTGCAGGGCACGGTGGTTCTGACCGGCCGCGGGTGGCGTCTCGGTTCCTAGGAGCTCGTAAGCTGCCTCCGTGCCGCTCCCTGGGTTTGCAGCGCATTTCCGTTTCACGCCGAATAGTATTCCGTGGCCTCCACGGGCCACGGCTCACGTGTCTGCTCCACTCACCCGCCGAAGGGCTTCTTGGTTGCTTCCAATTCTTGGCGGCCGTGAAGAGACACGCCCCGAATCCACGGGCGCAGACTTCTGTGTGGACACGAGTTTGCGACTCCTTTGGGTGAAAAACCACGGAGCGCGATGGCTGGATCGTGTGGTGAGAGTCCGAGTAAGAAGCCGCCGCGTGTCTCCGGGGTGCTCTCTGGGCGAGGGCGTGTCTGCCGTGGGCCCCGGTAATGGCTGCACAGCGCGGCCAGCACCGTCAGAACCTCCAAACGGGGCTGGAAGCGGGTGAGTTGTATGGTATGTGAGTAATATCTCAATAAAGTTGTCTTATAGCAAAGCAGCTACCCTGGCTGGTGGCAAATCAGGGGAGTGGAGGGCCGACCCGTCCCCTCCGTGGGGCAGGGACAGCCACGGGGGCAGCGGGCCAGATGGTGCCTCGGCCCTGGGGGCCCCGGGGAGCCGGCCGGGCGCAATCAGGGCTGGCGACAAGCTTAAAGCCCAGATTAAAAGCACTGAGGGGACCTCCGTGGGTCGAGGTCAATAAATCTCGCCGGCCGCCGCGGCTCCCGCCCGCTCTGCTCAGCAATCTGTCCGGTTGCCTTTCAGGGGCCCAGTTGCTCCCCATTACCTCGGGGGAAGAGCCACAAATCACTGTGACAGACCAATCAACAGGCCGGGAAATTTTTATACACGCTGCTTCTTGAAGGATGACCCTCCCTCAGCAGCACATCAGAATAAATCTCTTCAAAAACTTTCCCGGTACCCGCCTCCCGCCCCCGGCCCGGGCCGTCCCTCCGCCTCCCGCCCCCGGCCCGGCCTGCGCGCACCAGGGGCTCCGCGTGGCCCTGACCGGGGCTGACCGCGTGTGCGGCCCGCGGCTCTGGCCGGCCCGGGTGCCCTGCTTCGGCGGCGGGAAAGAAAGCTTTATGAAATAATTCATCGGAAACTTAAAACACTCAGACACGGGAAATTGCAAATGGGGAAATATGATGGATTGTGGGCTGAGAGGAGGCGACTGGCTCGGGCAAAATTGATCCCTCGGAAAATGGCTTTGTCTGCTCTGAAAAATGGGCCATCTCCTGCCGGGGCTCGAGAGCCATCATCCCGAAAATAATTTGCTTTTGATTTCCTCTCAGTCTTGGCCGCTCCTCTCCCCGTGCTCAGGGCCCAGGCGGCGGCCGGGCTGCTGGGGGCCCACCCCATGGCGGGTGGCACCCCGTACTTCCCAGCCGGCTGCCCCCCCCGGGCCAGGACACTCAAAACAAAGCCAAAGAACCCGCGGTCACCTTGTCATCTCCCAGGAGCGCGTGCAGAGCCCTCCCCGCTGTGCCCGTTGCCAGCATTCTAACCCACACCCAGAACCAACGGGGCCACCCCAGAACCCTCCCTTGCAGATGGGGAAACTGAGGCTAGGGGGGAAGGTGGTCGGAAGCAGATCTACGCCCAGGGAGATTTGGCTTTGTGCACAGATGTGAGCCCCAGACCAGCCTGCATGGGGACAACCCTGGAGGGCCAGCCGTCTGCTGGGCAGAGCTGTCTTCGGGACCACCAGGCCAGGGGATGCTCCCCGAGGGCCAGCCTGCCTGCAGCTTGTGCGGCTGTGGACCCCTGCTGTGTCCAGGCCCACCGAGTGCGGGGTCTCCGGTTAGGTGAGGCGGCCATCCCTTGCTCTCCCAGAGAGCCGTGCCCAGCCCATCCCGGGTGACCACAACTTCCCCGGGTCTGTGGACCTCCCGTGGGGGCCAGAGTTGTAGATGAAGTGCTGCTTGTGGGTCTGGGCCCTGGAGGGTGTTCGCCCGGCGTGACCTCATTCCTGTGGCAGCGTGTTTCCAGGCCCTCAGGGGCAAGGGGCACCGGAGCCCGGGCCTCTGGGAGCAGGTGCCGAGAGCTGGCCGGGGAGGAGCCACCTGGGGGAGAGGTGCCCCCCCTTCAGGTAGCAGTGGCTCTCTGATGTCACTGTCCTCTGCTTTTCTTGGGGAAAGCACATGGGACCAGTCCCGGGGAAGACATTTCCAGGAGGAAGAAAGGGCCGGAGAGCAGGCAGCTCTCTTATGATTCGTAGAGGCCAGGCCTCCTGGCTTACTGGTGGAGGCCCCACTGCAAACCCCACTCGGGCCACTCCAGGAAAGCCTGCCTGCAAGTGAAGGTGTGTGCACCCGGCAGGAGAAGTGAGACCCGGGGGCACCAGCCCACTTCCCCTGCCGCTGTAGAGTCCCGCTCCTGCTGCCCCACCAGCTCTGGGGGCCGCCACCCCCGCCTCGGTGCTCTGTGTGGTCGCCCCTCGCCCACATGTCTCGGAGTTGTCTGGAAAGAGGCACCTGACTATAAACCTTCCAAAACGGTCCCTTGACGAGGTCGAGGACAAGCTGGGTTCTGACCCTGGAGCTCAAGCAAAGCCTGGCTTGGCCTTTGTTGAGTTCCTGGACGTGACTCAGGCCCAGCACGATAGAGAGCCCCCACCCCTCACCCCAGAGAGCCCGGGGCATGGGGGGGTCCCGGCATCTCCCTCCCGCCACATGGGAAGGAGTAGACGTCCCCCCAGCTGGCCCCAGGAGAGTCGTCACAAGGCCACGCCACTTGGAGCCACCTTCTCCCTTGCGGCGGGGAGGGGACATGCTTGCCATGTTGTGACCTACGTCCGTCCCACGCCTACGACGGATCGGCCGGGCTGTCCTGGGAAGCCAGCGCGCAGGTGGCCTGCGGGAGCGTTTTGATGGTCTCAGAGCCCCGACCCGGGCCCCACCTCGCCTGCTTGCAGCCCTGCCTGCCTCCATCCTCCCCTGGCCTCTACTCTCCTCGCTGGCGGCAGGACTGGACAGGCTCTGCTGAAGCCTCCTGCTCAGCTCAGCTGAGGTCATGGGTCACGCACACGCTCGGACAGCAGCTAGGAGGGCAGGGGTGCGCACGGCGCGCGGAGAGCAGGACGGGCTCCGGGAAGCTGGGAGCTGGGAGGGGCCGGGGTCCCCATGTCCCAGGCTGGACTCCCGAGGCCCCACGGGGCCAGGACCCGAGCGAGAGGGGCGGGATGGTCCACGCCTGGGCCACCAGCAGAATCAAATCCATTCTGGGGAGACACAGCCCCCGGCTGGAGTCCCACATGGGCCCCAGCCCGCCTCCTCGGGCCCAGGCACTCGCAGACACGAGGTCACGGAGGCCCAGGCCGGGTGCAGGCTGCCCAGAGACGGCTGTGGCCAAGGATTCCCAGGACCGGGCGCCGGGGTGGCGTGGAGCGAGGACCGCGGGCAAGCTGGAGCTCCGGGAGCAGCAGGCCGTGTGACCGCGGCCCAGGCTGGGTGGGAGCCCTGCTCCCCACGAGCCTCTCCCATCCCTGGGTGGCCTGTGGGGGAGGAGGGCCCGGGGTCAGGGGCTGCCCCGTTTCCCCGCTGGGGCGGCGGGCACCCAGGCCTGGGGCCACACTGGCTTGTCCTCACGGCCTCCATGCGGCGGGGGCGGGGACCGGCGCCGAGGCCCTGGGCTGATTGTAGTAGACAGACCAGTATCGACCCAGCTCTGTTTATCCCTGGTGCCTCATTTCAATAAACAGCAGTTTGAGAGAATTAGCAGGGGACCCTGGCTCTCTCCCGCCCTCTTTCTCCTTGGCCCGTCTTCCTTTGAGTTTGTCGGGAACGGGAGATTCTTGTGGGTCCAAGTGAGTCTCATTTGTTCCTGGGACGCGGAGCCTGCGCATCGAGGGTCCGGCAGCAGCCTCGTGGTTCACGTGCCCTTACGCGGGCTGCGGTCACGGCCTGCGGTGGGGGGCTCGGGAGCAATGGGGACGTGTCGTCAGACCGCATGGTGACCCTGAGGGCCACAGCCCGGGACAGTACGGGGCAATCCTGGAGTTGCGTTCAGGACTTTGGCCAGCCGTGCCCGTGGCTGTCACACGCCGGAACTCCTCCAAAAAGTGGGGGAGATGCCAGGTGTGCGTGCGCGTGTGTGCATTCCCGTGTGCGTCCCCGCGTGTGCGCGCACACACACACACACGCACGCACGCTGTGGGTGTCACGTGATAGCTGTGCCACATGGTCAATCTCCTGTTTTCCACTCATGGCGACAGACATCTTCCCAAGTCAGTCAATACTCTATTTGAAAAATATTTCTTCAATGGCTGCAAAATTCTCAGTGGATTGGTTGTAGCATAAAACCCTTAATAGTTTCCTGGACACTCAGACATTTGGGAGGGTGCTATTCCTTCACTATGATAAATAATGTTGCTAAAATGGGCCACGTGGGGTCCAGCCCTGCGCTCCCTTAGCCCCACGGCCTCCAGAAGTAAAGCCTTGTGCCTGTCACTCCTCCCCTCCTGCAGGTAGCGGGCGACGTCCCGTCTCCTCGGGGCGGGTCTCCTCCGCGCAGGTGCGTGGGGCTGGGAGCAGGCTAGGCCGGGGCTGCTGACCACGTGTCCGCTCGGCTGCCTCGCACACGGTGAGTTTCCCATTGATTCTGACAATCGTTGTCTTTTTCTTTTCTTTCTTTATTTTTTTTTAAGATTTTATTTATTTATTTGACAGAGAGAAACAGCCAGAGAGGGAACACGAGCAGGGGGAGAGAGGGAGAAGCAGGCCTCCCGCCGAGCAGGGAGCCCGATGTGGGACTCAATCCCGGGTCTCCGGGATCATGACCTGAGCTGAAGGCAGTCGCTTAACCAACTGAGCCACCCAGGCGCCCCTCTTTATTTTTTAAAGATTGACTTATTGGAGAGAGAGAGCTTAGGGGTGGGGGAGGGAGGGGCCGAGTCCCCGCTGAGCACGGAGCCCCCCAGGCGCCCCTTCGCTTTAATAACTTTTAAGTGTACGACTCCGTGGCATGAAGCACATTCACTCTGTTGCATGGCCGCCCACGCCGTCCGTCTCCAGAACCTTCCCACCATTCCCACCTGAATGGGATGGCCCCCCTCCCTGCCCTGGCCCCCCAGGAGCCTGTGTCCCATGTTCTGCTTCTGGGAATTTGACTCTTAACAGTAGATCTTAGAAACAGAACCAGGGGCGCCTGGGGGGCTCAGTCGTTAAGCGACCGCCTTCGGCTCAGGTCATGATCCTGGAGACCCGGGATCGAGTCCCACATCGGGCTCCCTGCTCGGCGGGAAGCCTGCTTCCCCCTCTCTCACTGCCCCTGCTTGTGTTCCCTCTCTCGCTGTGTTTCTCTCCGTCCAATAAATAAATGAAATCTTTTTTAAAAATGAAATGAGAGAAGGACTTTCTCTCCAGCACCTGTCAGCCTTCTCAAACTCACTCTCTCACCTGTGTCATTTCTGACTCATTTCATTGATTTTCCACTCATCCTGGGACATACTGTCCTGCTTCTTCGCCTACCTGATAATTTTTGCTTGGGTGCTAGACAGTGTAGATTTCACCTTGTTGTGTGAGGGATATTTTGTGTCCTGGGAAATCCTCATGAGCTTTGTTCTGGGATGCACTTACTGGGAACAGTTTGCCCCTTCGGATGCTGGCTATTGAGCTCTGTTGGTCTCTTAGCGCTCCGTTAGTTTGGGGCTAATTTGGACCCAATGCTGAGGTGAGGCCCATCTGAGTGCTCCACCTGATGGCTGGGTGCTACGGGGCCTTTCACTGGGGTTGGCGGACATCTGTAGACTCCTTCCGGCCCTCGGTGAGTTCCAAGGACTCCTCTTCCTCTCCCGTGGTTGTCTAGCCCGGGCTCTCACTGTAGCCCGAGACTCCAGAGGCTGCCCCGTGGCTCTCGGGAACCCCCTCTGCCCACTCAGCCTTCTCTCGGGAGAGCTGGCTCTCTGGGTTCCTCTCCCCACGCCAGGCCTGGCAGCGAGCTCCTCGTTCGCCCCCATCTCCCTGGATCGCTGTCCTGAGCCGCCTGCCTTTCAACAGCCATCATTTCACATTCAGTTCCTGTTACTCTGTCCTGGGTAAGACGCTGAAGTCCTCTGATGATTCAATAAGTACTTCTAGGTGGATAAATCATAAATGAACGGGTGGCGCTCCAAGTGTGCCCTTGGGCAGAGCCTGTCTCCTACTCAGGGGGCTCAGTGCCGGGCTCCGTGAGGGCAGGTGGCACAGCCTGCCCGCCTCTGAGCCCCAGGACGCGGCCCACAGAAGGCGGGTGGGGCTGGCCAGCTAGGAGCGGACCCCAGGAGTGCCGGAGAGCCGTGGCGTCCACACGCGGGACGCACCTGAGCGCCGGGCTGCTTCCAGTCCTTCCGGAACCATCCCCATGTTCAGCCCAAATCTGAGCTCGAGCACGGGGAGGGTGGCGGTCCCACCCCTGCTGGTTTCCACACTGAAGCCCAGGAGGAAGGGCTGCGGTCTCCCTGCATGCTCTCCTCTGTCCCGTGGAGACGACGGGGGTGCCAAGAGGGACCCCTCGTCCACAAACACCACTGAGCAGGGAGTCCAGCTCCCAAGAACAGACCCCGTGCATGGGGGCCCGCCGTGGCCGGCTGGGAGGCTCCCTCGGTCTGGGCTGGTGCAGCTCCCGCGAGGGGCCTGAAACAGGCTGACTGCAGGCAAGGTGGAGACGGTCTGTTTCCTCCTGGCATGGAAATAATGCCCCGAGTGCTGTATTGTAAAGGAATTCTAAAGGAAAGCGGATGTCTCCAGGGCTTGCAGACTCCCCAGGTGTGTGCAGGGAGTCCTGGGGGAGTCTTGGGGGCTCTGGTCTCCTGGGGACACATCCCTAGCCTGTGGTCCCGAGACTGGTCCCTGGGTGGTGGCCTTCCTCCAGGGGGTGTGTGGAGCTCAGCTCAGGGCTTTACAGTAGCACAAGGAGGGTGGTGATGATGGGGGAGCGGGGTTCGGGGCGCCCGCTGTGGGGAGGTCAGAGGCGAGGCTGAGGGTGGGAGGAGGGTCCCTCTCCTCGCACATCCTTCCTGAGGCCCCTGGCTGCGACCCCTCGTGAGACACCCCAGGGTCCTCGCGGGCACTGTGAGAGGGAACCATCAGAGCCATGGAAGTCAGCAAGGAGACGGATGGAGGGTCCCAGTCCTCAGGCGAGGGCGGACTGGGGCAGGGAAGGGGCGGGCACGTGGGGGCTGGGGGGCGGAGAGGAGCTTCTGTGGGCAGAGGGCCCTGTGCCCGTTTCCACCCGCCTGCCCCGGCCGGCCCCAAGCCCCCGTGGGCGCAGTGGCCGTTCCAGATGATGGATCGCAGAGGCTGCCCTGATGGAGCAGATGTGGGGATGCACTTGGCCTCGATCGCTCCCCAGGGGCCCCGATCGATGGCGGCCCGTGATGAATGGCTCAGGATTGATTTTCACTTAATTGACAATTTGGTGAACCTGTTTGCAGAATCCCAGGTTAGGCCGAGAGGGAGCCCTGCGGTAACGGACGGCGGGGCTGATGCCCCCGGCAGGGGTGGCCGCCAGGTGGCAGCAGAGGCCAGCCGGCCACGGGCGGGGGCGGGGGCGGCGGCACCAGGGCTCACCCCGCCCCCCACCCCATCCTGACCACCAGCAGCCCTTCACAGGCCTGGGGACTCACGTTCCGAAGCAGCGTGCGTACAAGGCCACTTGCCCTGTTGGAACGGGGTCTTCACTCTGGTCGGGGACCCGGAAGTGTGGGCACGGGGCTGCACAGCTCACAGAGGTGGATTGAAGTCCCTGGGCTGGGATTTGGTCCCGGCTCAGCCCATCAGCTGTGTCCCTAGGGTGCTGCCTCTGGGCCACTCTGACCCTCAGGCTCTCCTCTGTAAGGTGGAGCCCACTCAGGGTTGCCCATCCCCCCACTGGGCCGTGTTATCACCGCAATGTCTGCCCTCCCCGCCAGCCGTCTGGCACCCTCCCTCCCCCTGCCTCGACCTCCTTCCAGGTCCTGGGACACGCCCAGGTCTTCCCACTTCAGGACCTTTGCGATAGATGTTCTCCAAGCTCGGGCCAGCCCACGGGGGCCCCTCCACCCTGCCTGCACCCCCCGCAGGACTTGCAGCACCGACGCTCCCGCCTGGAGCCCAGGACAACAGAAAATAGCCCTCGAGCTCAGCCCTCTGCCAGCGGCCCCTGGACTCCCGGTAACAGGACCCCTGGGTAATCCCCCCAGGGCCATCCAGACAAAAGCCAAATTAAGTCAACGGGATTGCAGAGGGGAGAGCAGGAGGCTGGAATTTACCCCCAGGAGCAAACAAAGAATGTCCCCTTCTCAGATGTAGGTTGCCCAGGGTCTGATTTCCGTCCTGTGCAACTCGATGCCACCCTGGGAGTCAAGGGCCGGTCCTCCCCTCCCCCAACAGGACAGCCCAGGCTCGAGGCCGCTCCCAAGGTTCTTGGCAGAGGCGCCCAGCACCCACGCCTGCTCCCTAGGTGCTTGGTGGACAGGAATGGGGCCAGGTGCCTGGGGGGGACTGGCACCAAGGGCTGTGCTCTGGGCTGGGGAGGGTCCCCAACTTCCCCTCATAGTATTATTCACGGGTCCCTGGAGCCCGTCTCCCTCCGGGGAGGTGCTGGCCACCCTGGGGCTTCCTGTCCTGCTGTGGGCCTGGGAGATGGGGGAGGGGCAGCCAGCCTTTGACATCGCTGCAAGTGGCCTTGGGCTGGCTCCCTGCCCCCCCCCCCCCGAGGCTGCTGGGAGTTTGAGCGGCCGCTGTCATTTCTACGAGGCTCAGTTTACTCGTCGTTAGTTGGTGAGGGGCCCCATGGAATTTACACAAGGGTCCACGAAGATGTTCAGGGTCGCAGGCTTCCCTTGGTGCCTGGGGGCCCCGCCACACGGCTGGTGGCCATGGCTGCTGCTGGCGGTAATAGTGGCGGGCTGGGGAGCCCCCCGTGGGGGCGTGAGGGGTGCCAGACACGGGTGGGGTGGGACACCGCCCACGCCGGCGCTGTTGGCAGAGGTGGCTGGCGGGCAGCAGGGACTGAGCAAGCCTCTGGCCCTCCGTCCAGACCCAGCATGGGAGAGCGGGGTGCGCGGCCAGAGCAGCGGCCCCTGGACGGCAGGCCCCGGGCTTCAGTGGACAGAGGCTGCCCGGGGCCCCTGTAGTGACCCAGAGCAGTGGCCAGCAGGCGGTCAGGGAGCCTCTTAGAGGCTGCCCATTCTCTGAGTGAGGACGGTCGCGTCCACCTTCCAGAAGGGCACATGGAGCCACGGAGGCCAGCCGGGGCTCACGGTCAGCCATGAGGGCAGACCCGGCTGTCATCGGTTAAGGATCTCAGAGACAAGACCCTCCGGGGTAGGGTGGGCTGTACATCCGAAGAGTGGGGTTCCTATAAGAAGGGCACGCAGCAGAAGCCATGTGAAGAAGGAGGCAGAAACTTGGGGTGATGTGGCCACGGGCCAAGGGATGCCTGGGGCCCCCCGGGGCTAGGACAGGCGAGCAGGACCCCTCCTCGACAGCAGCAGGAGGGAGGGCGGCCCTGCAGACGTCTCAGTTTGGGACTGCGTTTCCGGAGCCGGGAGGGGGTACGCGTCGAGCTCCCCAGTGTGTGGTCACTGCTGTGGGGGGCCAGGACACCGACGCAGCCCCAGGGGCGTGTTCCCCTCGCCGCCCCTGAAATTCGGCTCCACACCTGGCCCACGCCAGTGGACGGGACCCCCTTAGCATCCCTGGCGGGTCTGAGAGGTAAACTGCCAAAGACAGGTGGACGGAGGAAAAACGCATGTGTGCATCTGTAGCTTAGCCTACGTTTTCTGTGACGAGAGAGGCTTCATGAGGCTACGAAGGCCCAAAGAAACAGCCGACTTGCGTGTTTGATGGCGAGCGGCTGGTCCTGGAGGCGCACGACGGAGGGGCC
>PITA01021832.1:0-31791 GCA_004023965.1 Spilogale gracilis | reverse complement strand
TGATACAGGCCTTATCCTCTCCCCCTCCCTTTTCCCACCTCCCCGCTCGCCCAATATATTCTGTGGCACCGCCTTAATAAATGAGATCCTGCTTCGACAGACCTCCCGGCTCGGGTGTGTTTTTGGCCGCCAACACTCATCATCCTGCTCGACCCCACCTTTTTCCCCTGGCTGGACCAGGGGAGAAACCCCAAACCTCATAGCCCAGGAAGGAGCTACAGTCTTTGACAGACCAAGTTTTCTGACCCTGGGCAAGAGGAGCAGGACTAGAGAAAGAGAGATGGATAAAGAAAGATGACATGATTTATTGTTTTCCTATATTTAATTTGTACACTAAGTATATGTATACATCCATATAAGGCGCATTCTTGTTACTTGTAGCAGTTATGAACTGGAAAGTCACCACAGACACTAAATTAGCAAACACTGTACCTTTGCTTCTAGAGGAAACACAAGGTTAGGTTCCTATGAGCCTCTGGTCGCACTTTCGACAAGCCATCAATACCTAGCCTTGGTTTATGTGTGTTTCTACTTAAAGACACATATCGTTGATTCATAACATTGGCCTTATTTAATACATATCGTTGATTCGTAGCACTGGCCTTATTTAATATGTATCATTGATTCGTAACATTGGCCTTATTTAATACGTATCGTTGATTCATAACATGGGCTTCACAGCCAATAGCCCTACAACTCGTACCCAAATGAAACTCATGTACCACGTGTACTTTTTCTGCAAGACACAGTGCAGCCTTCTTTGGCTTAGGAACATACATGGCTTTTCAGCACTACACCTGCAGGACATTTTAAACAACAAAATCACACACAAAAAAATTTAAAAAACGACAGGGCAAAATGTGGTGCTAAATACATTGGGACAAGGATACTTATTCGTCATCCGAGAGCTGAAACAAGCGTCGCCTTGGCTGACCTCGAGGGGGAATGTGCTCATTGGGTGATTCCAAATTTTTGCCACTCTGCCCATGTCCACAAGTGGCTGTGAAAGCACCAGGTGTATTGATTTGCTGGTTACAAATAAATGTTCATGAGTGGGCAAATTCACAAGTACGGAATCAGTGAATAATGAAGATCAAAGATATATACACAAATATATGATTTTTGTACTTAATAAAAAGCATGTTTGATAATGATGTACTGTATGGTGGCTAACATAACATTGGAAAAAAAAATATATATATATATGTTTGATGTTTGCCCTTGACCACAGAGTTTCCCCCAAGGCTATCTTTTGGGCAGCAAGCAGAGGGTCTCTAACCATGTCTCTGATGGGTAGGGATGATCATTTTTACATAAGTAAACCAGGTTTTCGCCAGGACCCCCAACCGAGAAGAGGCAGCACAAAACAGAGAATAAGTTTGCTGTTTAAGAGTTATTTCTTTTTGTTGAAGGACTGGCTTCTTAGGGATCTGTGAACAGCTTTTTGGGGACCACAAGGCCATCTTCAAGGCTCAGGAATGGTGGTAACACAGCCAGCCCACCAGAGGCCTCTGGTGAGGAATTTGCCTCTCCTCACCTCGACTTCCATTTCGCCATTCACTCATTAATTCACCCCATTCATGCACACAGTCAGCACATCCCTGCCTCCTCGCATTCACTCCATACACCTTCATCCAGGACAGAGCTGGAAGTCACAGTTTCTTGTCATGTTCTGCTCTTTCCTCCCGTGGCATCCCGGCCCTTCCAGGACCCAGTTGGGGTGTTAATAAACACCATTTGGCCAGTGTGCCAGGGATGAGCTCCTCCACAGACATCCTGGTTGGGGCCACCTCATGAGAGTCCCCTGGTAGTGAAGGGAGTATGAACAGGATCCGGGGTGGGGGTGTTGTGAGCTCTCCAGTCTCCCACAGCAGCCCCCCAACCTCCCCAGAGCCGCCCCCACAAGGGTCCACGGCAGCCACACACAGCCCAGTGGGAAGGAGCACTAAGGAGTACAGAGGCAAAAGAGAGCTTGGGGGTGCTACTGGAAAGTGCTTCCAGGTGGAAGAGCCACTTCAAACTCTTCTCCAATGAAAAATGTAAATTCAGCACTACATATAGCACTAAATTATGCACATTTGCCTATTGTTTAATGGGTTTTCAATCTTTGGCTGGTCTTCCCACTAGCCTTCTTAGAGTCCTGTGAGTAGAACTGTGTCCTGCCACCCACACTGCCACAGAGCTTCTAAAAAGGCTGAAAGGGACAGGGGATCAGAACACGTCAAAGGATGTTGGCCAGAATGGAGTTCAAGGCAATAACACAGGAAGGCTCACATTAAATGAGTTCTCAGCCTGACCCAAAGATATTGAAGGAATCCTCAGACCATCGGGGTGAGAGGTCCAGGCCTCCGAGAATGCTGGGCACCGCCCGAAGCTGGGCTGGCACAAAGCTCTGTTGCCATCTTGTGGTGAGCAGAGACGGGCCTTGGAGGCCTCCCTGACTTCTCCAGGCTTTCCTCAACTTACAAGCTCCTGGGGAGCTTAAACATCAATCTGGAAATGCAATCCCTCCTTCAGGCTTCAGCTGCCCAACACGGCCCGCCGCGCGAGGGCCCTGGACCAGGTTCCACTGGAGACCAGCAGTGGGGCTATAGAGAGCTCCTCTCTGAGGCCCCAGGCTCCCCTCTGTAAAACCTCAGATTGGCCTGGAGCACAAGCCCTGTGAGGCCTCTTAGGCTGTGACCGGGCAAGGTGCTGTAGGAAACCCAGAAAGCTACGGGAGCGGCTTCTCCCCTCAAAGCACCGCGTGAGGGTCACTGAGACTGCACCCCATATGGACTTGAGGCGGTCAGGGCCCTGGGGCCCTGTCGGCCCTTCCTCTGAGATGTTCCCCCAGGCAGTGCCTCTAGGTAAGGAAGGGTCTTTCCTGTGCTTGCCCTCCACGCCCAAAGATGGACTAAATTCTCTCAATATATGGCGGCCGGAAAGACAGAACAGACGAGACCTGAGGACCTGGGGGGGGGGGGGGGAATGTACGCAGGCATGCGTGTCTGTGTGCGCATGTGTGCATGTTCGCGCACGTCTGCGTGCGCATGCGTGTCTGCCTGCATGTCTGCTTACACGTGTGATGCATGTTTCAGTGTCTGTCCCCCTGTGAGAAGACACGACCTGGAGGAAGAGGGAGGGGCGTAGAGGAGCATCCTGATCTTCTGGCGTCTGGCGGGAGAGAAATGCTGCCTTCTGCTCCACGAAAATTAAGGCTGGGCCCGCAGAAAGGATCAAATCCGACTTCCCAGGGCTGCCCCAAAACTAGAAGCCACAGCCTTTGCACCTGTGACTTTGGGTGAGACTTGAACCACCTAGGACAGTGGTGGCAAGAGTGTCCTAGTGTGGGCATGGAAGACTACCTGTGTCTTCTGGGGTCCCACAGCAGACCCCGCTCCTCACTCCCACCCTGGAATACCCCTCTTCATTCTGTCACCAGTGCGGCTGTGTGTGGGACCCAGCCAGCATGCTTCATCCCCGTCCCTGTCCACACTGACAGGCTCACATCCAGGCTTAATCCTTAATGACCAGCCATACCTAGGTTCGTAGAAAGAGGTGGGCTCTCACTTGCGATCCAATGCCATCAGGCTTCAATCCAGGGCCACCCCCAGTGTGGTAAGGAGGGCAGTGATTGACAACTCTGAGGAATTTCATTCTTTATGCTTTCCAGAAGGAATGTTGCCAAGGCCAGCCAGGGCTGGGTGCAATGGGGTAACAGGGAGAAAGTACCAGGGGGCTGGGTTGTCACCATTCCACTATGGGGGAAATCAAGCCCCAATCTGGGCCACCGAGCAGATTTCTAAAAGCACTGGAATTAATCCTTGAAACTTATGCACCCTTTGCAAAGGATGATAAGGCAATATTACTCTGTTCATTTTACAGGAGAGAAAACTGAGTTATAAGGTTGTTCATCTGTGAAGTTTGTGGCGCCAGTAGGAATGGCATTCATATACATATATTTGATACTTTACATTATAGATATACTTTTTATACCTATTTCACAATTTTACTTTCCCATTATCTTTCTTGATCTCAGAAGGCTCTGTGAGGCAGAAAGAGGGAAGACTGACAGGACTGAGAGACCTCAGCCTACAGTAGAGCTCTGCTAAAACAGGGCTCCTGCATTTCTGGCTGGGAACACTGTTGGTCGTTCAACTGCCTTCATTTCTAACTCACTCTCCCCTGCCTTCCTTGCAAAGTCTGCCCCCCACTCTGAAATACGTATGTCTCAGGGGAACCTGACCCCAGCAGTTGGGGTGACTCAAATCTCCTTGCTTGTGTTGAGTTTGGAACTCTGGGTGAGGCCAATCAACCCAGGATGTCAGCCTCGTGACTGCGATTGATCCAGGCAGTGCCTTAAGTTGACCAGTTCTGACCAAAGGGGAAAAGATCCCCTCTCTTTCTCCCTGGCCATGACCAAAGAAGCAAGTGCCAGAGCTGCTTCTGGCAGCCATCTTTTAGCCACGAGGAAGTCAGCCTAAGGAAAAGAATTCAAAGAGGACAAAACAGGCAGGATTACAGGACAATAGTGTTAACACCCTGATCATACCCTTCCTGAATCCCCTTACTCTAGGCTACTTGTTATCTCATATAGTAAATTCCTTATTGTTTTAGTCAGTTTGCATTGCCTTTTCTCCTCCTTATATCCAAAAGCATCCTAATGGGCATGTCTGGACAGATACACTTTCCTCTGCTTTAACTGTTAGGCTTCTCCTTGCCTTCCTCTTGTCCTTGTCAGAGCCAAGTCAGCACACATTGAAAGGGCCAGGGCAAACTAAATGTGTCTTCTGGACACCACAAATGTCTCTGTGGTATCTTAAGACTCTAAAAACTGTGCAGGGAGCTGTGGCCTAGCTCAGTCCTGCTTCCCATTAGGGTAAACACATCCCTCAGTGTAGCAACTCATGCACAGCTCCAGAAATAGCCTGCCCACCAGAAGAAAGGCACTTTATTTGACAGGCTTCCACAGCCATATCATTATCATATAATCTCTTTTATCCACCCCTTTCCCCCTGCCTGGAACTCAAATTGCATCTTTAAAATGTCTAAACAGCAGTTTGGTGATCTTCAGTGATGCTATACTTAATGCTGAGCTGGGAAAGTCAATGTCAAAGGCCCGACTTTGGAGAAGTCTGAGTGAAGGGTGGGAGGGATGTTTTATATTCAATTATTTCTGTGGAAAAAGATGAATTTTTTAAAATTGACAACAGAATAAATCTCAACGCCTGGAAGTCCAGTTTTCTGCTTCTGAATCAGTGGCATCAACCCCGCAGACCTCACCTAAATACCTGTGTGAGACTTTCCTCCCTCGTTACTGGGCGGTGACTCTTACTGCTGGTTTCTTTCTCACAGGGCGGGCACAACTGCGTATGGGTGTGGGTGTCCCATGAGCTCCAGGAGGAATCAGGCAAGTTGCTAAGAGACCACAGCAACAAACAATGATCCCATCTAAAAATGGCAACTGGTGGGGCACCTGGGTGCCTCAGTCGGTTAAGTGTCTGACTCTTAATTTCGGCTCAGGTCATGATCTCAGGGTCGTGGGGTCAAGCCCCAGTTAGATTCCATACTCAGTGTGGAGTCTCCTTGAGATTCTCTCTCACTCTCCCTCTGCCCCTCCTCTCCCTGTGCCTATGCTCGCTCTCTCTCTCAAAATAAATAAATAAATCTTTTTTTTTTTTTTTAAAGCCAACTGGTAAGGGACAGCATCAGAACCATTCCCATGGCAGTTGCTCAGTGTGGGCAGAGATAATCCAGACTTAACCAGAGGAAGCTTTCCAGAAGAATGTGGAACATCTGGGCCAGCTGTTTTGGAGACAGGCAAAACCGGGAACAGGCAGGAGTTTGTCTCCCGTGCCGGGACCACCTCCTCCTGCCTCAGTGCTCCGCCTGGATGGAGTTATCATTCTTCCTTCTTCCCCTTTCTGAAAACCTTCTCCAGATCTTTCCTGGACCCGAATGACAGGCTCCAGCTCCAAGTGCTGAGGGGAAGGCCAGGAAGGCAGCTAGGGTATAGGAGTGGGGGGCAGCTTCCTAAAAGGGAGTACAGCCTTCCTTCGACCAAGTCCATTACAAGAGCAGCCTGGAGGACTCGGTGGGAGAGGATAGTGTGGGCCTCAGACCAACCATGGTGCTCATGCGATCTCCCAGCCTCACAAGAATTACCCATCATGGAGACCATCGGCCCAGTATGTAGATGTGGAGGCAGTGAGAGGTCAAGGATCCCGTCCCAGGATCACACTGCTTCTAAAGTGGTCAGTGGGATTTAAGTCTAGGTCTTCTTGCCACTCAAGGCCCTGGCTTGTTCCCTACCACACTTGGCTTCTTATATGAGGTGGGCTCTGACTTCCTTTACTTCCTCTTAAACTGACTTGAGGAAGTACAAAACCACTCCTTTTGTTGGAGTCCACAGGCTTGGATGGGGCCAGTAGTTGCAGGACTAACCACCAGTCTTTGCTCTTCCTGCACGTTCCTCCCAGTCAGTGCCGGGCAACATTGGCCAGCCCAGGAGAAAAGGCAATGTGGAACTTTCAGGAAGTCCACACGAAGTGGTCAGTTCACAGGAGACTGCTTATTAGGGCACGCCAGATTTTCACATTTTTTTGTGTGTCATTGTTCCTTCAGGGGCCACAACCAGTACTTTCTCATGCCTTCCGTCAGACCCGCCTTGTTTCTCCTTGTCTCTGCAGAGCTCTTCCTGCCCTCTTCTCCCCGGACCCCCACCCTCCCAAGACAGACATATGTGCACACACACACAACAACCACTTTTTTCTCTCAAGATCAAAATATAAGTGCTTATATAATCATATTATCTTTTAGATTTCTGGAGTATTGAAAAAAAAAAGTTTGGGGCACCTCGGGGGCTCAGTTAAGTGTCAACTCTTAGTTTGGGCTCAGGTCATGTTCTCAGGGTCGTGAGATCGAGCCCAGGCTCTGCACTCAGCAGGGAGTCTGTTTGGGACTCTCTCTTTCTGTCCCTCCCCCTCCTCACTCTCTCTCTCCCTCTCTCTCAAATAAATAATCTTTTTTAAAAAGGGAGGGTCATTATCCTACACTTTTGGCTGAGGAAAATTTTAGTTATCAAGATGAAGCAGCAGAAAGCAAGCAGATCTGTTTCTAATGAAGAAGCTTTGGGGAAAGGCAGCTTTCCTCCGGGCAAGTGTGTTTCAGGGTGGTTTCCATCCATGCAAGCGGTGGGAGGGGCGCTATCCTGCTTGTGCATGTACCCTCACGCAACCCGGTGTGCCCGAGCAAGTGTGTTGAGACTCAGAAGCATCAGAGCCCCCTGGCCGGTCAGATTCAGGCAGCAGAAAATCTGCACTTAATTGCAGATGTTGTAAAAATAATCACACCGAAGAGCAGGCCAGCATGGCATCCAGGTGGGCCCACCTGACGTAGTGCCTGAGCGTAGGACAGCTTTCTACCGAAATGCTTATAAACTAGAAGTAAACTAGAAGTCAAAATTTCTTCAAGAACATGTCTTCTCTTGTCAGGCTGATTTTTTTCCCCTGAGAGTGTTCCCAGGCTTTTCTGGGAAAAGGAGATGCTGGTGGTGGGCATGGGGGATTTGTAGGGTGAAGGAGCTGGCCAGGGAGACCAACTTAGATCTATCTTAAAGATGTCTTTGTTTTGGGGGCGCCTGGGTGGCTCAGTTGGTTAAGCGACTGCCTTCGGCTCAGGTCATAATCCTGGAGACCCGGGAGCCCTGCATCGAGCCCCACATCGGGCTCCCTGCTCAGCGGGAAGCCTGCTTCTCCCTCTCTCATTCCCCTCTCTCGCTTATGTTCCCCCCCTCACTGTGTTTCTCTCTGTCAAATAAATAAATAAAATCTTAAAAAAAAAAAAAGATGTCTTTGTTTTTAATTATGCATGTCTTGGGGTGCAGTTAAATCAGCTTCTCTCCTCTCTACGTCCCAGATGGTGGCCTTTCCTCATTTGAAGATTATTTATTGCTTCTCAACCACCTTTCATGCTGTTAAATGATTCTCCATATTCCGTGAGGAAAATAGCCCAGCGGAATTTTATTTATGTCCCTGAATGCCGACCTGTCCTCCCACCTCGTCCCAGAGAACATCTTGGTCTGGATGGCTGCACTGTCTCTCCTCTCTAGGGATAGCTTCGGGTCCTCAGCCTGGCCAGGGACAGGCCCCTGGGTCCACTAGTCACAGGGCTGCCTCTGGGCCTGAGCAGCTATATTTTCAAAACACAGAAGAAAGCAAACTGCTTCTAGAAGCTTGCTGAGAAGGAGCTCAGTCTGAAATGCTTCACATCCAATTCCTCCACTCCCCACCCCCAAGGATATCCAGTATGTGGACACCTCTCCTGGACTTTAAGATGCAGATTTAGCTTAAGTGGGTTAATGCCAACCCCCCTGGCTCCCCACCTGGGTCCAAAATAAATTCACACCTCCTCATTTCTGTCCTATTAATCAGTCAGTCTGAGGGAAAACAAGCCAGCCAAGCTCAGCCAGTTGGACAAGTCACAGAATACATGTTTTCAGATATTTTTAAATTAATTTTATTTCCTGCTCATATTTTTAATTTCACTTCCGTTACCAGAACGCAACTGTGTTGTAGCCCTTGTAAGGAAACCTGCCCTCTGATTCTATAGTTAGACTCTCCCCTCTCCCCCCAGACTCCAGGCTCTATCTGCAGACTGTGCATTGCCCTCCCTCTGAGGCTGTGGTCCTGGGGAGGGTGGACCCCAGGCCCTTTCCTCCTTTATGTTCTAATTTTCAGCTCCTGCCCCCTCCCTTGCTGGACCCTAACTATCACTTCCTGACCCAGTTTGGGCAATGAGGCTCTGAGACCAGGGCACACTCCCCAGCCCTAGGGGCAGAGGCACCCAGGTGTCAGCCTGGTCCCCCCACACCCCAGATCTCCTCCTCCTTGCTCTTTGGCTCTCCAGGACTTGCCCATCGGTCTGCCTCCTCCTTCTACTCCTGAGCCCCTTTAAAAAAACAAAACCTCCAGGCTTAAGTGAAATCATGAGAGACTTGTCTTTGTCTAACTCATTTCATTTAGCAGGATACCCTCTAGGTCCATCCATATTATGGCAAATGGCCCGATCTAATTCTTTTTTATGGCTGTATAATATTCCATAGCATATGTGTTTCCCATCTTCTTTATCCATTCATCACAAACAAACAAAAATAGACTCTTACATACATAGAACAAACTGATGGTTGCGAGAGGGAAGATGGGTGAGGGGATGGATGAAATAGGTGAAAGGGATTAAAAGGTACAAACTTCCAGTTATAAAATAAACAAATCAGAGATGGAAAGTGCAGCATAGGGAATATAGTCAGTAATATTGTCATAACAGTGTATGGTGACAGGCGGTAACCACATCGTGATGAACATTGAGTACCGTGTGGAATTGTCAAATCAGTAGGTTGTACTCCTGAAACTAATCTAACATTTTATGTTGTGCTTCAGCTGAAAAAAAAAAAAAAAAAAAAGCCTAGGGCACCTGAGTGGCTCAGTTGGTTAAGCGTCTGTCTTCTGCTCAAGTCATGATCCCAGGTCCTGGGATAGAACCCTGTGGCTCCTTGCTCCAGAGAGTCTGCTTCTCCCTCTCCCTCTGCCATTCCCCTCGCTTGTGTTCTTTGGCTCTCTTTACCTGTCAGAAATTTTTTTTAAAAAGCCTAAAAGGTAATCAAAATGTTTAAGAGAAACTTTTAAATGCTCTGTACATATGTAGACCACAGCAACAAGACACATCACTAGAGGTTACCAAATACCAGCCACCATCCTAAGCCCGTTACACAGATTCATTCATTTACTGAGATGGGTAACTCCTCATCCCATTATGTAGAGGACTAAAGCACAGAGAAGCTGCTTGATGTCACCCGGCAAGGGGGGCCGAGGGCGGGGATTTGAACACAGGCAGCTCCTAACAATTGCATTATTCTACCTCTTTAATATGAAAATGTCTCCAATGGGAGAAGAGTAGATTTTATCATTTTTACTAGTACGTTAGTATTTCATTTATTGGCCAGGGGGCACCTGGGTGGCTTAGTCAGTTAAGCATCCGAGACTCTTGATTTCAGTTTAGGTCACGATCTCAGCGTCCTGGGATGAAGCCCAGCATTGGGCTCCAGGCTCAGCACAGAGCCTGCTTAAGATTCTCTCTCTCTCCTTATGCCTTTACCACCCATGCACATACACTCTCCTTCTCTCTCTCTCAAAATAATAATAATAAATAAAAATAAAAAGGTCAATTATTTGACAATCTCAACCACTCAGGCCTCAATCAAGAACTAAAAACTTAAGTAAAAAAAGGTCTTTGAGAGACTAAAGAATATGTTACAAAATCCAAACCCAAAGTCTCCTGAGAAAAGCCCCTCAGGCCTCCCTATAAGACCACAGGACCAAGTAACTTCTACTTTACTCACATTTCTAACAGGCTTGGTGGGTGTTTTCCCAGCCACAGCATGTTAGGAACAATAAATTCCTACAGGGAGTATTCCATGCAATGGTGTTACGGCGCCCAGTGTAGATGAGGTTGACAATGAATTTTAAATTAACATCGGGAAATGCTTATGTTACAATTACAGCTAAAAATAAGCAAGACACAAGATTTGGTCTACAGTATGACTTCCACATGTAAAAGAAGCAAACGGAACTCAAAACTATGAAAAAAAAAAAAAGAGAGAGAGAAAGTGGGAATAGACCAAAACACAGTTTTCTGTGAAGCTGGGGGACATGTTCTTTCTTTCTACATTTGTGGTGTTTCTTGTTTTTTTCCAGTTTTTCTGCAATGAGAGTGCAGTTCTTCAATAATGAAAAACTTCTGATGAACTTTAAGAGAGAGAAACAAGGAAAGAGGAAGGAGGGGGAAAGAAAAGGAAGGTTGGGGGGCAGGGAGAGGAGGCACCCCCAGGCAGGTGCAAACGGTGTGTCCGGAAACGAGGGAGAGGAAGAGAAACTACGTCATTGACATCCAAGAATTCAAAGCTCCTGGCGGTTTAGGAGCCACTTCCTGGAAAGGCAACTGCTCAACAGAAATCGATCTCCTTGACTCTATCATCACCTAATCATTGGCAGCTAGAACAACAGTTACTATGAACTAAAGAACTTACCTCTCTCCAGGCAGGCACTTCACTTCCAAACTCACTGGGTCTCACATGGCCCATGGGAGGGAGGTATGTTTTGCTCAATGTCTCTGTGAAATCCTGCAGAAGGTCAATGGAAATCCATTAGGAGGAAGGTTTGATTGTGTTCATGACACCCCGCTAGAAAGGAACCAAAAGCAAGAACCCAAAAGCAGACATATTCCCACGGAGTATCTAACAAGAATGAGAGTCTTTGACTATTTAGTTTCTAGTATAGCAAATGCTGACATGGACAACTTGTAGTACCGGGTGGTGGAGATCAGAGAAACTCTGTGTTCGGTTTGCTTAGGAGGAAAAGCTCCACACCAGGTCAAGAAGGGGTGAGGCCGAGAGGGAGGGCCTGTGACTTACGGGCCCCCCGGGGCTGCCATCCTGCCCCAGCTACCGAGGGAGCCTCGTGCTGTGACATCCAAGGTCTCTGTGATCACATTAATGGCATCAGGAAGGCTGCTTAAGCTCTTAAGTGAGCTCTCTCATGAGCACAGTGCTCAGGAAGTGGAACCTGGGAGGGATAGGTTGTGATGAAGGCAGAAGTGGACGGGCCTCAGAGGAAGAGACACATCACATCTTTTCCTTTGAGACGCCATTAATTTAAAATCAAGGTGTTTTTACAGCATCTTGGAGCTCTGAAAGGTACTTTATCCCTCATCTAGTTTCTAGTCCAATTTCCTTATTTTACCCATAAGGAAAACGAGTCCCAGAGAGGGGAACTGACTGACCTGGGATCCTGTTGCAAGTCTGTGCCCACGCCCGAACCAGAAATCACTTTCCTAACTTCTTGCTACAGCAGACACATTCTGACGGCGGGAACCTAAAGCTTCTGTGCAGAGCCTGAACTCATCCAGGAGCATGCTGTGTTCTCAGAGCAGTCTGTGAACCCTCTCTCTGAAGTGGGTTCCCAGGCCATATGCCCCAGCCCTCTCCAGCTGGGACAGCTTGGGATAAGGATCTCTCACAAACGACCACCCCACAAAACCGCCACCGGAAGGAGCCTCAGCTCTGGCCTACCCCTAACCCTCACCCAACCCAAATACCAGTCTTTTCACTGACCTGCAAAAGGAACTGAAGTCTTGCAGAAAAATTCCTAGTGAAGCGTTACGAACCAGAACCAAATGGATACGCTTTCAAAGCAGCCGAGGCAGAACAGAACCTGGCAACCCAAAATGTTCTCTGACCTCTAGAAGTTTCAGCTCTTGGTCATTAGTGTGATGTGGACAAAGAAGAGAAGGAGTATGGGTAGAAATAAACTCTCTCCTGGTAGGGAGAAAGTAGAAGTTACCGGTCAATTACCCGTGGATGGGCCCTTCCCTGTTGGAAGCCCCATCAGGGCACCTGAGACTCATGTGTATGGGGCGGGACAGAAACCTGAGCCATGTCCCCCCTGCCTCAATGATAATGACCCCCTTGAGGGCCAGAGACCCCCTGACAAAGGCGAAGATTGAAGACAGGCAGAATGTCGATATCTTGTGTGTCTTGTACAAGTACTTGTGTTATGGAGGTGGTATTGATTAGGAAGACCGTATCGGAAGGGCACAACATGAATTCTATTTGGCTTCTTAGCAGAGGGGCAGTGTTTTAGGAAATCTACCCACGGGCTCCATTCAGGTGAAGGCGAACTCCCAGAAACTGACATCTCTGCACTTGCGTGGACTGGCAGGAAGGGCCCCCTGGGCAACCAACTATGATGTGAGTCCAGACTTCCATTCATCTTTCATTTTCCAGTTGCTGTGTCCTACCCTCCACTGAATCACTTAATTATTCTGAACTCCTCCAGACAAGAAACAATATCCCTCCTCTGACTCTCATGTAAGTATTCTTGCACTTCTCCTGTACGATTGAGTCATTTCTGCTTCTGATTATGGTTCTCCATGGCTGTGAGCAACTCAGAGCAAGGTATCCTATGCCATCTTCCCCTACTCCCCGACCCCCTCTCACAACCCCCAGAGTGTAGAGCCACACAATCAGTGTCTATCAATGAACAGATTAATTTCAGAGGTGGCTACCTCCTACAAGAGGATACTTAGCCTCCATGGGTGGGCTGGAATCACAGCCAGATCTGTGCAGGTAGTTCACATACACCTGCTGTGTGGGGGAGAGAGTTCCCAGCTTTTATCAGAGTCTCAGAGGGATGCAGGTCCCAAAGTAGTGAAGAACCACAGCTCCGGGATTGTTGTGAGGACACACCAGACAACGGGGTGTCTTTTACAGAGGCTGGGAGGGTACCCAGGGAAATGTCTTATGTTGAGCTCCTGGAAATTGAGGAGCCATTCTTCCACTCTCTCTCCACACAAAAGTTATAAGGTTAACGGCTGCCGCCATTTTTCCAGGACCTATTGGACACCAGGCTCTGCTCCAGTGGTTGCTGCCTTACAAATGAAGAACCTGAGGCTCAAAGAAGGAGAGGCCACTGAGATCACAGAGCCGGTATGTACAGGGCTGCCTTCTGAACCTGGGCCTTCCTCCTCTGAGGGCACTCATTGGACACATGCAAATAGGGATCCAAGTACCACCTCGGCATGGCAGGGACCTTCAATTATAAAATCCCAAAGTCCCAGCTGTATAGAGTGTGTGTGTGTGTGTGTGTGTGTGTGTGTGTGTGTGTGTGTGAACAGTGGATGGATAAAGGATATATATCACTGCATGGAGACAGGAAGAAACCCATCACTAGCTTCTTCCAGGCGTTTATCATCCAAACTCATAAGTGTGGCACAGATTAAATCAAATTGGTACACCCAGATTTCAAGAATAAATTCAAGCAAGAAGAATATGTTCCCTGTCATGAGTTCAATTGTTTCCTCTGCCCCCTCAACAAAAAAATGATATGTGAAGTCCAAACCTCCAGTACCTCAGAATGCGACCTTATTTGGAAATAGGGCTGCTGCAGATGTGGTAAGTGAACACCACGTGAGAATGAGGGCAGAAAAACGCCAGCCATGACAAAGCACCAGAAGCTAGGAGAGAGGCCCCGGGATACGCTTCCCCTCACAGCCCTCAGAAGGAACCAACGCTGCCAACCAACATCGTGATCAGATCTCTGGCCTCCAGAGCCAGGGGACAATAATTTTTGTAGTCGAAACCACCTAGTTTGTCGTACTTTGCTGGCAGCCCTTGGAAATTAATAATGCCTCTTCTTGCAAAAAGAAGAGAGGTGGTATGAAAAGGCGCATACTCTCAGGAGCCAAAGTCCCACCTCTTACTCCTTTATTCCCCCAACAAGATGGAGACAAACAAGTAAGGCACTAGCCACATGGTGGGAATGAGGGAAAGCTATTCGCAATGGATTGAATTCTGCCTGGTAGCATGGCTTGGTTTTCACCAAACTTTTCGTTAATTGTGCCAACTTCTGAATTCAAAGCACTGTTCTCCAGAGGCATGCACTGCTTATTTACTTGTTCACATGCAATGAACAATTAACCAAATCAGAAAGCCGAGGCTCTGGAAATCTGGTTGGAACTCACCTTCACCTGGTTTCTATCTTTACAACTGAGCAGCCCTCAGGCTTCAGCTGGGACTGGTGACAGTTTGGACCCTGTGCAAGTTTCACTGAGGGGGAAGGAAAGAGGTCTGGGCACAGCCCCAGGACACAGGGGTCTACAGTCTGACCAAGAAGACAAGACCACACCAAGACGTGCAGTAAGGTCTGAGTCATGATGATGGACAACAGTGCTGGAGAAGCCAGCCAATGACCAAAGGAAGGATACGATCACCAGATGAGCTGGGAAAAGGGAGGAATTTTGTGGAAATCGACATGAGAACGGATCAATTCAAATGTGCAGTAGTTTGAAATTCCAGCTTTGCCCAAGTCAAGGGGAACTTGAAACTCAAGTTTAGACTTGGAGCTTTCAGTGGGTTTGAAACCTGGCCAAATTGCCTATCTTTCAGGTTCAATTCTCTTGATGTATCTGAGGCCACAAACATGGCATTTCCAAATGAAGGAACCAAAGTCAAGGGAAGTCAGCTGGGCTGGATCCCTTAATTATGGCGGGTGTCCCCGAGTCCCAAAGGAACAAGTCCTTCCCCTGTTATAAGTGCAAGACAAGCCCATTCTGCTTCACGTGGGTTTTCCACTCTGTTGTCACTACTCCGGGCTGGGGGTTATTGAGCACTTACTGTGTGCCTCACAATCAGGAGAGCGGCCCACTGGGTGTGCCCTGGTAACTGGTTCGGCCTCCCCACTGGGGACTCAGCCCAGGAACTCAACTGTGCCAAGTAAATGAGCCCACCCTGCAGGGCTGAGCAACAGGTGGGTCACACGGATGCAGAAACAGAAGGTACCAAAGGCAACAATCTCCATACATTGTCTTCATTCCTGTCAATTTACCCCCCAAATGCTTAAAACTTAAGCAGTTGAGAGTGAAATCTGGCAATGGAGGATGTGCTCTTTGAAGGATTCTTACCTCTGACATTCTAATTCTCGGTCCTGGTGAGGTTAACATATCATTGAAGAACCTGTAGGCAAGCCAACTAAATTGTGGTGCTGGCATGGGAAGGGGAGGGCCACGATTACAGCCCTGGCTCCAGGAAGAGCATTCAGACTTTTCAGAGGGTGCTTATGTGTGGTAGGAGAAATCTTCCACCAAACCCTCCCTGACCCACAGATGTGGTGTCTCTGCCATATGAGGTCTGGACAGGCTCCTCCAGAACATCCACCTAAGCCGGTCTGGGTCTCAGCACTGCTTCTCTCATGCCGGTTTCCTTATGGGAAGCACACCAAGCATTCAAGGGAAGTAAAACAGAGAAGCTGGAAGATCTGACATAATGGAGCCAAATGGATTAAGGACCATGACCCGCTCCTCCTGGTGTGTTGCAAGCTGCTTCCTGGGGGAGCCCCAAGTTTAGGGTGCAGTCAGGGTCACACCTCGATTTTGTCAGGACACTCAGGGACACACAGAACCTGGGGAATCAAGGAATAATCACTAATTTGCAGGAGGGATGAAAGAGAATGCCATGTGCCCTTTCTATGGCAGGGTAAATGGTATAGTCATCTCTTCCCAGGGGGAAGGTCCACTCTAGGAATTAAAACCCCAATTCTCTGCATGAGCAGAGGATAAAGAAAAGTAAATGGAATGCCTCAACTCTCTGAATCCTGATTTCCTCCTCTGTAAAGAGGTTGGATTTGATGGCATCTAGAGTCTTTTCCATTCTTCCCTCTGCTTCAGGGTCCCAGCAGAAACTCAGACAACAGGGGCAGCCCCATCTAGCACCCTCTTACATGTACAGAAAGCACAGCTGGTTTAGAATTATGTTTTGTCACTTTTCACTGAGTTATGTTTAGCTGAAACAACCTCAAATCTCAGCGGCTTGAAGCAACAAGGGTTACTTCTCACTCACATTTTATGTACCTGCAGGTGTGGCTCCGCTCCACATCTTTTTATTCTGGGCCCAGACTGAAGGGGAACCCCCCTCCCCATCTGGAACAGGCCATTCTTGTGGCAGAAAGGGAAGTCACAATGGCTTTTAAAGCTTCCAAGCAGATACGGTAAACACAACTTCCTAATCACATTCCATTGCCCAAAGCAAGTCACCAGGCCATGCCCAGCAGGAGCCAAGAAGTATGTTCTTGGGGGCACTGTGAATCTCATGGCAAAAGGTAGGGATATATGGCCCTCTTATAGGCAAGCAGTAGATAACGGGGAATGAAAAGGCCATCTGTTGCAAGTAATTTTTCATCATTTCCCAAAAATCCATCATTTCATTTGAGCCTATTTAGTATGAACTCCATAATAGTTTATCTTATAATAATCACATTTTAGACTGTGTCCTCCTTCAAGATTTGCAGGTTGTCCCAGTCCTCAATTTACATCTTATGGTAGGTTGTTCTCAAGACAGTCAGTCGCATACATTTTATTGTAGTTTCTACTTCCACCAAAAGATACATTTTCTCATCTCGTCCTCAAATTCTTGGACCTCAACTTGGATGGACATTTAGTTTAGGAAGGAAGAAGGGGTTAAAGGTCAGTGCCTTACTCACTGCCTGGCACACAGCAGGTTCTCAACTAGTTGTGGAGTGAGTGAATGAGCAAATGAATGGGCTATGGTGACTATTAACCATGTCCTTGGAGGACCTGATGATTTCGGCAGGAAGAAAGATGTTCAGCGTTTGAACAAACTCCCTGGTCTGAAGGGGTTTAGAAGCTCTGGCAGAGAGGCTCTTAAAGTATGCTATGTGATTCTGGATTTCTGGTGTTCATGTCTTTGTGTGGCCCCAGTCTCTGAGCTGTGACTTGCTTCTAACCAGTAGAATATGAAAAATGCGACAGATTATGTGAAATTACATGTATGTGATAATAGGATTCTGTATGATCATAACACCTATTTTGGTAAAATATCTCACTCCCTTGTTGGCTTAGAAGAAGCAAGCTGCCGTGTCATAGGCTGCCTTTGTTGGAAGGCCCATGAGGCAAGGAACTGACAGTAGTCCCTAGGAGTCAAGGATAGACTCCAGGAAGAAAGTGAAGCCTTCTATCCTAGAGCTGCAAACAAAAGTGCTCCTTCCTCAGAGGAACCTCTGACAAGACTAAGCACCAGCTGGCACCTTCATTGTAAACTTGAGAGACCCTAAGCAGAGGACCCAGCTAAGACATGCCCAGATTCCTGACCCACACAAACAGAGATAAGGATGGGATTTTTCTAAGCCACGGAATGTGTGCTGGTTTGTTATGCAGTAATAGAAAACTAAACACTTTAGATCCTCCCAACAAAGTTGTGAGGAAGATGCTATCCACTTGTACACCAGAAACCTGGGCTCATGAAGCAGAATGATGTGCCCAAACTTGAGACTACCGGGATTTTCGGATCAAGTACTGGTCAGCCTGCAGGCAGGAATCTGAGCTGTAGTATTCAGCTGACCATGCCCTCGAACAGAAGAGTCTACCTAAACTTCCTCTGTCAGAGGCCTTGCCCCTTCTCGGGCCCAAAAGAATAAGTAGGGAACTACTAATTAACCATTCCCCAGAGCACAGGTTAATTGCCTAGGAGGGTTCAATGGTTAGCAGCTAAGGACCTACCACAATCTTCTAAATCACCCCAACAAGTAAACCACAAATCACTCAGGATGACCCAATTACTCCATTCCAAGCTCCCTTCTAGAAAATTGTGACATGGTGTTCATATCAAAAGGGCCTCTGATAAAAGGCACATGCCACACAGCAAGGCACCCATGATAACCAGAACAAATTTTCTGAAAAGCTACTGGCCATGTCAGGGAGAGGTGAGTTTCCATGACCCCCTTTCTAATGTAGAAGTTGTTGATAGGACTGATATCTTTTACATCTGTGATAGAGGACATTCCTAAAGATAAAAAACTATTAAAAATTCAGTAACATTTTTCAATTGATTAGCATTCATTTCTTTTACAACATGACCTACATCTGTTGTGTGCATATGAGTACTACCAGTATTTTTCTTGTCTAGATCAAGACATAGGCTTGCTTATTTCATGGGCTCATTTGATGAGCTCACTGGCACTGCTCCATAGCTTTTGTCAACTTGAAGTCTTGTTGAAACAGTAAGTTGAAAGAAAGAAAGAAAGAGAGAGAGAGAGAGAGAGAGAGAGAAGGAAGGAAGGAAGGAAGGAAGGAAGGAAGGAAGGAAGGAAGGAAAGAAAGAAGGAAGAAAGGAAACGGTAAGTTTCTACCTTAAGCCTGGTCATACATTCAGCTTATTTCAGAATTTAAATTTTGGTGCCATGATGTTCAAAACCAGAGCATCACTTTAGAATGAGAAGCCCAGCAGAAGCTTGGAAATGCCCAAATGGTATAGAACAAGTGAGGTAGTTCATTGCAGATAAGAGAAAAGTCATAATTTTATTTCCCAAAACTTGAAAGGAAATTGTTTTCCTATAAGATGCAAATGAAGTACTAACAATAAAAAAATAACACCGAATCTGTTATTTGTGCTTGTCAGTTGGGAAGCAATAGTGGTTAAAAATTCAGATTTGGAGCTAGACCTTAGTTTGCATAGCAGCTCTGCCACTTATTAGCTCTGTGATCTTGGCAGTTTTCTTAGATTTTCTGAGCTCTAGTCTCTCATGTTGAGATGTATTTGTTTCCTATTGCTGCCTAACAAACTACAGCAAACAGAGGTCTTAAACAAACCCAGTCATTGTCTCACAGTTTCTGTGATCAGAATCTAGGTAGAGTCTTCTGTTCAGAGATTCCCAAGGTGTTGGCCAATCTGCCTTCTCATCTAAAGGCTCTGGGGAAGATTCTGCTTCCAAGCTCATTCAAGTGTTGGCAGAATTCAGCTCCTAGAAGCTGTATGACTGAGGTCTTCATTTTTTTGCTGGCTGTTGGACAGGACTGCTCTTGGCTCCTTGAGGCTGCCCTCGGCTCCTTGCCACGTGGCCCCCTCCATTGGCAGTTCACAACATGGCAGTTCACTTCATCAAGGCCAGCAGCAGAATCTCTCTCCCTGACTGTGAAAATGAAGTCTTATATAACCTAATCAGGTGATTAATGACTTCATAATCTTTGCCATATTATGTAACCTAATCACAGGAGTGACATTCATCATATCCACAGGTCCTGCCCACATGCATGAGGTGCGGATTATACAGGACATGTACACAGGGGCAGAACTCTTAGGAGCTTAGAATTTTGCCACCAAAATTTAATATGGGATTAAATAAGACACTCTCTAGAAAGTATATACTTTAGCGCCTGGCCCACAGGAAGCATCAATCAGTGGTAGTCATAGTTCCCACCATCAATATGTGTGGTAGGCAGAATAACGGCTCCCTAAAGATGTTCCATGGAACCTGTGAATATGTTATGGTACCTGGGAAAAAGAACGAAGCTTGCAGAGGGAATCAGAGTTGTTATTAGTCAGCTGACTTTACAATAGTAAGATTACCCTGCATTAGCTCCTTGGGTAATAATCACAAGTGTCCTTCAAGGTAGGGGAGGAAGGCGAAAGAAGAATCAGAACCAGAGAGATGGCAGCATGAAAAGCCTTGGCCCCATGCTGCTGGCCTTTGGACATGGAAGAAGAGGATCATGAGCCAAGGAATGTGCACAGCGGGGAATGTGGCCCAGCAGGAAGGGGCAAGGAATAGATTTTCCTGCAGAGTCTCCAGAAGGGAACATAGCCCTGTGTCATCTTGTTTGTAGCCCAGGGACACTCATTCCAAACTCAAGATCTCCAGAAGCTTAACATAATAAATGTGTGTTCTTTTAAATTTGTGTTTGTGGCAGTTTGTTAGAGCAGCCACAAAAAAACTAATATAATATGTTATGTAATTCACTAGGGCTAAATAAGATTAAAGTGACAGCATTCAAAGTGTATATTGACATACCAGCCATTTATAAAAGCTTCCTGAGAAATTGCGGAGTGGAGAATCTGAAATGGAGTGGAAGACAGTCTCCCTGCGTCCACCTGCCTGGTCTGAGCATTTATAGTGTGAGGTGTGCTGGTCAAAAACAGGACACTTCTAAAGGAGACCAACATGTCCCACAGAGAGCAGGGCAGAAACTAGAGCTGAAAAGACAGTGGGTATGTGGAGATTGGATGGGGCTGGGGGAAATATTTAATGAACTGTCTGTTGGACAAGACCTCAGAAATGTATTCAGTCCCAAGGGGAGATCTACAGGGTAGAAACTACTGGAACTCAGCACTCAACTCAATATGAGTAATTGATTCCTGGAAGTTGGTTACTGTATCAGTTAAGAAATACACAGAAACAAACTGAGGGACTTGGAGGGAGGGGGTGGGGGATGGGAGAGCCTGGTGGTGGGTACTGAGGGCACCTATTGCATGGAGCACTGGGTGTGGGGCATGGGCAATGAATCTTGGAACACTGAAAACAAAATAAATTTAAAGTCAAAAAAGAAAGAAAGAAAGAAAGAAAGAAAGAAAGAAAGAAAGAAAGAAAGAAAGAAAGAAAGAAAGAAAGGAAGGAAGGAAGGAAGGAAGGAAGAAGGGAAGGAAGGAAGGAAGGAAGGAAGGAAGGAAGGAAGGAAGGAAGGAAGGAAGGAAGGAAGGAAGAAAGAAAGACGGAGACCAAAACAGTGGCTTCAATAAGAGAGGAGTGTCTTTTCTGTCATGGTAAATACACTCAGGAGGAGAACCATCTAGCACAAGTCTAACTATTCCATAATGTCCTGGATCTAGGCTCCCTCTCCCGTGATATGCTGTATCCCCTGGCTTGGTACTCTCACAAAACACCATATCAGGACATATCATTCCAGAGCAGGAAGGTTCAAGGGCCTTCCAGAGATTGGATACATCACTTCTTTTCCCATCCCTATGACAAGAACAGGGTGATATGCCCTCACTTGGCTGTAAAGGACACTGGGAAACTCATTCTGTCTCGATATCTGGCACGATTTGCAATCTGCTAAAAATTTGAAGGTGCTATTATTATGGCAGAGGAGGGGAGAATTGACATTGGGGGCTGGCAACCAGCACGCTCTGCACAGTGATGATCGGATTCTTCTGAAGACCGATAGGAATTTTCCCCTCAGGGATGGAGCCTCACAATTTTGATTCCAATAGCTCCCTTGATCCTTTCTGGGAATGAACCTCTGTCCCACAGAACTGTCTGAAGGAACTATTCATGGAGCAGCTGCTCTCTCATAGCCAGGAGCTCCATCTGGGAGAGACTGAGTTCTGATACTCCTCAAAATCTCTAGTACCTGGCCTTTCTCAGATCACCTCTCAAATCTTTCATGGCCTGTCTGAAACTTTCCTTTCTCCTTTGATCATTTTGAGGGAGTATCTGTTGCTTGTTGCCTATCACCCCTCACAGATACACCCTTCTCTAAGTCTTCCAGCAGAAGTTTGCAACATCTTGGCAGCACCAAAAGCAATAATGTTTCAGGGCAACAGGTTTTGGTATTGCATCAGAGAGTCAGAAAGCAAAACACCCACTGAATTAAATGATTTACACAAGGATTTGTACTACCATCACTAAGACGTTTGGGGATAAGCACTCCAGAGTTGGTGCAGGACACACTGATCCCATTAAGCAAGGGTTGTCAAACTTCTGAAAAAGCCAGATCAGAAATAGTTTAGGCTTTGAGGGGCACATAGCCTCTGTCACAACTACTCCATTCTTCCACTGTAGTATGAAAACATGGTTGTGTTCCAATAAAGCTTTATTGAAAAAACATGGTTGTGTTCCAATAAAGCTTTATTGAAAAAACAGATGGAAGCCTGCGTTTAATCTATGGCTCCTACTTTGCTGACTATGTTATTAAGGACTTAATTCCTTCTCTCTCTTTCTGCTCTGCTCTATCTGGCCTGTGACTTTCATCATCATGCATGTCCCAACACTGTCATGGTGGCTACTCCATATCTAACATCGTCTCCTTTTAAAGAATCTTTTAGATCCCACCAATGACTCTTACCTACGTCTCGTTGGCTCAGATCATATCACATGACCACCTCTATCAATCAAAAGGAAAAAAAAAACTGGGGCACAGTATTTTTTAGAGAGATACTTTACCACCCTGAATTAGCCAGGGTTCATTGTGGAAGGAAGGGAAGGAGGGAGGAAAGAAGGGAGGAGAAAGGAACAGAGAGAGGGAGGGAGGAAAGGAGACAGACTGGATGAAGAGCAGGCAACAAGCAGGGTCTGCCCCAGGCTGGACCCACAACTCGTTCACCCTGGTGTCCCCACGTCTAGCACATTGCCAGACACGTGCTGAGGAGGACCACGAGGATGATGACCACTACAGAGCCAGCGCTGGACTAATCAATTTCCATTTGTTTGTTTAATTCTAAGAACAACCCTGTGGCATAGGTGCCGTTGCTCTTCCAGGTTTACAAACTAGAGATTGAAGTCAAGCCCAAGGTTACAATTAGCAAGTGGCACAGCCAGGATTCAAACTTGCTTCTACCGGACTTTGAGCCAGCACTCAACACCGCCAGACCATGTTTATGGAAAGACTGAGGCTGAACCAGACAACCTTGCACGTTGAGGGCTCCTCCACCCTGATAGGCCGTGATAGCTACTGTTGCTTAAGCAAACTGAAATGGAGCCTCTCTGTGGTTTCCACCTCATGCCCAGGACCAGGCTCCAATTACTGTCCTTTCCAATTTCTCTCTCCCCACTTATGCTGACCATATTTTCTGAAACAAAAATCAGGACTCATTCATCTGGCACTGGCCTGACATGTGGTCTCCCAACATGGCAGGCTATTGGAAATCAAGACTTTCTTAGAAATTCTGGGACACAGAACCCCCGGGTCTCTTTGAATTGGGAACACAGGCCTCACCCAACTGAGATACAAGGACTGGAGTCACAGCCCTCTGATTCTCATGTCCACTCAGGACTGGGAAGATGGAGGGTGGCTTTGGACATTTTGGAAAGTGTGAAATCTATAGACTTTTTTGCATCAGAGCAGAGGATTGGCAATCAGAAATCTCCTGGAAAATTCAGGTCCGTGAACCACAACTCTAGAATATGGTACTGACCCTGCTTCACTAAGGCAAAGACTCTCAGAGAATTGAAAAGTAAGAGTATCACCATGACTGCACAGGTTCTCACTGTAGAGCCAGGAAGGAAACCCACAGAGAAAAGTTTAGACAGAAGCTAAGTGGGATGAACTGGCTGGTTTTGATTCACTCAGGGTGTTGACCCCGGAGTAGAATTGAGGAGGGCATTGTGAACACCACATTTTCTCTGCCAGTGTCCTACTCCTCTCCTCAAAAACAAACCTTCTTTTGCCCCGGTGTCTCTGGGAGCCTCCATGTTGCCCCAAGATTGCCCAGTCTCTTCCTAGAAGCTACTTGGACACACACCTCCTTCCCAAGATGCCTCTGCCCCTTATCTCAGCTGCCCTCCTCACCAAACAGAGAGACATCCGCCTTGCACCTACACCTATTTGATAGCCGAGGACACAGCGTCACTTGAGTTTGAGAGATCCACTGTAGCCCACAGGAGGGGCTGGAAAACAATGCCTAGACTCTCCCATCACCACTCATGGGATTGCTGTTTTCCCCAAGTCTGTTCTCAGTATAGATCCAGGGGTAAATGAGAAGGATTTGTAATCAGGGCAGAAGCATGAAGTACCATTGGGAAGGTGGTATGAGGAGTAATGGGTCACCGTAGCCCTCCAGACTCAAGCTGAGCAAAGAGAGCACAGTCCAGGCTTTGTCTCCCCACTGGTCCTCCTCTTACCATGGACCAACCACATAGACACATGCAGACTCCCCAAAAGCCATGGTGCCTCAGAGCTCACGCTGTTCCCTTACCTGGAACATTCCCCCTCAAAAACAGGATCCTTGAGGAAGGGAGGGCCAAGTTGGGTGACCGAAGGGTCACCATTTCCCATCTGTAAATTGGGATCTTCAAAGAGCTTCCAGAAGGATTTGAGGAGAAGATGTAATCAGAGTGCCTCAAACCACATCAGGCACATAAAAGCGTAGAGGTGAAAACAAGGAAACACTGAAAGGGTCTGACTCTCCAGGTCATCACAAAAAGGAAGGGACGGGCCAGGAGAGAAGACAGGGACTCCATGGCAAACTGTGTCAATGTCGTAAGATTTACTGGGACAAGGAAGGATAGGGTTTCTCTCTGGCCTTGATATGGACCAAGGCAGTAGAACAAGCGTGAACTCTGAAGCTTGCCTGCCTGGGTTAAAATCCCAGCTCTACCATAGTACCCAGAGATCAAACCTCGGTGTATCCTAGTGGAGCCACTTTGTATGTTGTTTCCTCACCTAGGAAGTGGGCTGAAGGGATGCATGGGCAGGAGTGTGCAAATCGCTTAGTGGGACTCTTGACACATGGTGGGCACTGGGTAAGTGCTTCTATCATTACACATGCAAACCAGCACTAGCAGCCACTATTTCTCTGATGATGTGGCTGGGCCAGAGCCCCATACATACACCATCTTCAATCCTCACACAGCTCATCATGTTAAGAGCAAGGCTCAGGGAGGTGGGGCCTTTCAGGTAAAAAGTGACCGGACTGGGATTGGACTCTTCATTATCTGGCTCAAGAGCAGAAGCCAGGTCACAAGCCCTTAGGGTCACTTTTGAGGGGCAGGTTACAGGGAACCAATATCTCTCTGTTCAAGTTCATCTGTTTTCACTGTCTTTTTCTTGCCCCCCCCCCCAACAAATGAAAAAAGATACAGTGCAAATAGAGACAACTTCCAGAGTACTTTGGGAATTTAAGCAAACAATTTTTTAAAAGTTGACTGAAACATCAGAACTGGTTCCCAGATTCTCCCTCTTGCCCCACCCATCATGCCTCCCTGGGATTCCCTGAGAGCTATGTGCACACGGCCAGCTGGGGAGAACTCTGGTGTCCTGGACATACCCCCACCATCAGCAGGACTCTGGGCCTGCCACCACACACCTTTGTGCTGCCCCCTGCCTGCTCTCTGCCCTACCCACCCCTACCTGGTGAATCCTGACACCTTGGGCAGAAGGCTGGGGATGATGAGACTTGTCCACTTGTCCTTATAAGAGGAACCTCCCTTTTTTCATGTCCCCAAGACCTTTTGTGGGATCAGATATGCTTATTTTTATCTCCCCTTCTTTCTTTTTTACCACCCTTGCCCTCGCTAACTGATCAGTGACTCCTGCCGGTCATGAAGTTAACCCTCTGTAACCAAGCCTCAGGAGGTCCTCTGTGAGGCAATGTCTGGGGACTGACTCCCTGACCTCTTCCCTCTGGTCTTCCCTTGATCCTATTGGAGAGGTCCAAGGTGGGGACATTTTAATCAGGTGATGGTGGCCTTTAATGAGCATTACAGCCACGCCCTGCCCCCTTCCTGCTCCCAGCCACCCTTCTCCTGATCAGAGATCAGACCCTTCACCTCTCATTAAGTTTCCAGAATTGTAACCTGACTCCAGCAGAAGGCCCTCAGCCTGGATTAACTGTCTATACCAGAGTCAGCACCTCTCAAGGGAACACAGCAAATAGGAATCATAAAATTACAGGTTGTGAGAGTCACCCAATGTAGAACTGACCCTTTAGGAGAGTCTGCTCTCCCATCACCATGCAAACTCCAGATCCAAGAAATAAGAGTCCAGAAATTCTAATCTAAGCCCCCACAGCAGAATCCCACAAATGTCAGGCCCCACCACTCAGATGCCAATGCCATATACCTGTGAGGGGTGAAGGTGCGTGAATTATCTGAGTATCTTCCCAGTCATGGCAGAGGACCACTGGGTCAGACCATCTTCATGGAGGTCTTTGAGGAGCTTGTGTTAGGGGCTGGCTAAATCTAACTCCATTCAGCCCACATGTATTAGAGAACTGCTCTGTGGCACAAATTTGTGCCAAGGCATGAGAAGATGAACAAGACAGGACCATTGCCCTCAGGATGCTGGCAGACTCCCAGTTGAGAGTGAATAACTGGAATAAGACATTAATCCCTTGGCCCTTTCCAAACCCAAGACTACAGAGCTATGACACACAACTCTAACTGGAACCCTTCACACTGTAGACCTTAGGGCTGTCTCCAGAAGGTGCTACTGACATGGGATGAGTGCACTGATGCCCCACAGTGATGCCACCTGGAGCTACTACAAGAACCCAACTGGGAAATGGAAGTGGACTTAAGGCTTACCTTTGACCGTGCATGGACTCCCATAAACTGCTTCTCAATGCCATCCAGGCTTATCTCATGTTGTTCATCCAAAAACATGAGCTGCTTAATTTTTCCAACTCGATTGTGAGTGCCCTGGCAGCATTTTTTTTAAGATCTATTTATTTATTTGCTAGAGAGAGAGAGAGAAAGAGAAAGAGAGAACGAATGAGAGTTCAAGCAGGAGGAGCAGCAGGCAGAGGAAGAAGCAGGCTCCCTCCTGAGCAAAGAGCTCAATGCGGGACTTGATCCCAGGAGCCTAGGATCATGACCTGAGCTGAAGGCAGACACTTAACCAACTGAGCCACCCAGAACTCCCGCTGGCCGTATTTTTATACTGAAGATAAGTATATTCTGTATTGTCCATATCAGGGCATTCCCGAGATTAAAAAGGGGAGCTAATGAGAATTAAATCAGAACGAGCCGAGACTGCCCTGGGAACTAGGAAGTGCATTTCCCCAATTTATATCCCTGCTGTCTCCCCTTTGGGAGCTAGCACAGAACTTGGCACATCAGAAATATTGAGAATATTAAATATTTTATTGTTTGATGGATTTACTTCCCTCTTATCAGCTGAGCTAAGTACAGAACAACCTTCATTTTTAGAGTGTCCTCCTTAATTGCACTTAAACTTCCTTCAGCTCTCTGCACTGAGTTAATTTTCCTGGTAGACCAAGCAAAACTAGGTTGCAAGTTCCTTCATCAACCGAAGAGCTTAACAAAAGGGCATCCCTAAAAAAAAAAAAAAAGCAACCAAACAAAAGGGCATTCTTCTGACTCACACCCAGCCCTGAAGGGGCATTCAAGCAGCAAAGCCATGGCCCTGCCCTCTAGCTTGGAGCCTTCTAGAAGACTGTTAGGGCTTTCCCCGACGTTTGGGTCCAATTGGGAGAGGTGGGACCGGGTCTTCCCTTCCCTTGTAGAACACAGTAGAATAAAAGGAGAGCACTGGCAGACTCATAAATGAACTCTTAGTTCCATGAACTTTTGGACCCAGTGCATGTTGGCCAAGGTAGTGAAGTCCATAAAATCAGGGCTGATAGCCTCTGCTCTTCTCCCCACAATTTTCCTACATGCCAGGTCCCTAAGGTGCTCCTCCCACTGGAGACTTCGTCCCCTGGCAACAGATATTTTCTGGTACCTGCCTCCATATCAAAGGTGCTTGTCCTTTACCGTGGACCCTCCCTCTCCAAAAAACCAGCAGCCTGCTCTAGTATTGATGCCTGCGGATGGGTAAAGCAGGTTGTCCCTCTCCGGTTAACTCTTTCTTTTTGACAGGAGCCTTCTTGACCTGAAGGCATGCTCCTAGGAGGAACATTTCTATTTCAGGCCAAAGGGTAGTTAGGCATCTTGGAACTCTAAAATTACATCCTATGTAAGTGGACACTTCTCAACTTACCCACAAAAACAGGGAGGACAGAGGCCAAACCCATCAGGAGCTGAAAAGTGGTGCTCTGGGGTGAAGAGTTGTGTTCTTTGGTTTTGTCTGTGACTTGCTCACAGCCCAGTGTCTTGAAAATAGACCCTCTGGCATCCCTGTGGCTCACATCTGTGTGATTGGTCCTGCCACAGAGCCCAACTGAAATGGCAGACACCCATGCAGAGACAGAGGGCCGGCCCTAATCTGGAACCTGGGCAGTTTCTCTGGGGCTCAGGAGATGGAAGTATATGTCCGTTGGCAGGTATCATGTTCCCTGGAAAGTCTGAAGGGGAACAGGGAGAGGAAAATCAATTGAATGGCCAAGTGTGTCCCAAAGCTGGAGGGCTGGAGGGCAAGATGAGGATTCTTGTCTTTTTCATTGGCTCTCTTCACAGGTATTATTATTTTGTCAAATTTACTGGAATTAAAATGCTGATTAGAATTAGAGTCTCAGTTTAAGGCTTCAAGCAGGACTCTCTCTCTAATTAGGGGATGGCTGCTCATCAGCTGCTCAGCAAGGAACACATGGTTTTCACTTGCAGGGACAGTGGTGCCCCTCACCTGCCTCCACCTCTCCACCCAAAGGGGACTCTTCCAGGGACCAGGCAATAACTGTCCCCCAGCAACCCCAAGAGCCCTTACTCCCTGATATTGGAGATTGTCCTGCCACCTCTGAGGAGCACAACACCTCCTCAGCCTCTCATTCAGCACCGTATTCCCACTTCGTGTCCTTCCCTCAGATGCCCAGGACCCTCCTCGACACTGCCCCCTGGACACCGCCCTCTACCTCAGAACTGTAGAGGAAAGGAGCATTTGTTGAGCACCCAGATGTTCCCGGTACTCCACTAAGTACCTGGCATCCCCATTCCATTTCCTCTCCATGGCCCAAACACAATGAGAAAAGTAACTTCTGGTCACCCAGATGTTCCTGGTCAGAGCACAAATTAGAAATGATCTCCGTAGCTCCAAAGCTAATGCTCATCTTCAGTCTCTTCTTTCCTACTCTTCCTGATGCAAAACTTAGCTGTCAGCCTTCCCAAACCTTTAGAGTCTAGCTCTCTGATAACTAAAAAGGCAACAAACTAATAAGTATTCAATTGTCCATAGTTGTTAATGGTTTTAAGTAGTTTCAATACCCGGATACCCAGATGGTTTCTCCCTCCCAGGCCCCCTCCCTTGTCTCTCTTTCTATCTGTTGGTGGCAAATCTTCCCCTCTCCCCCCCAGTCCCCAACCCCAGCACCAGGATGAGGGTGGGATGAGTGAGCTTTGGCCGAGAGAGATGTATTGAGATCAAGCACGTCCCTTAGTTACTGCTGTCATTATTCAAACAGTTTCCAGAGTCTGACCTATGGGCTACAGGCCCTCGTGTCCTCAGAGTTACTTCAAATAGTTTGTGAATCCCTACGTGTGTCAGGAAGTGTTAGGACAGTGCATAAATGGATATGAGAAGATTACATACTGTTAGAGAAGATTACATACTGTTTCTCAAATGTATATAGATTAATAAAGTTCAAATTTATTTTCAAAAATAAATTCAAAGCACTTCATACTTTCCAAGTATAGCAATTATCATATACAACTCCATGAAATGTTTTGAACTTAAAAGAGGACTTTTCACTGAGAAAGGTTGGGAATCCTAGATTAAAATATTATCTAACCCCCCATCCCCATCTTAGCTTCCTGTGGTTATAGACATTCAGTCTATTCAACAGGTGTGTGCTGAGTAACCCCAGACACTTTTCTAGGCAGTGGGGTTATATCCATGAACATAACAGACAAAAACTTCTGCCCTCCTGAGAAGTTTTTCATCGTGGATACATCGTGGTAGAAGGAAACATAAAATAATAAAAAGTGTATTATATGTTAGGTAAAAAGTGCCATAAGAATAAAATACTGAAGGATAAGGGGAACTGGAAGGTTCTGGTGGTGGGAATGTGATTTTAAATATGGTGGTCAAACAGAATAGAGAACCCAGAAATGGACCCACAACTATATGGTCAACTCATCTTCAAAAAGACAGGAAAGAACAGTCAATGGAGAAGAGATAGTCTAACAAATGTTGCTGGCAAAACTGGAAGCAAAATGTGGAAGAATGAAACAGGACCATTTTCTTACACCATACATGAAAATAAATTCGAAATGTATGAAAGACCTAAATGTGTGACAGGAAACCATCAAAATCCTAGAGGAGATCACAGGCAAAAACCTCTTTGGCCTCAGCCATAGCAACTTCTTACCAGGCACACTGACCAAGGCAAGGGAAACAAAAGCAAAAATGAGCTATTGGGACTTCATTAAGATAAAAGTTTCTGCACAGCAAAGGAAACAATCAACAAAACTAAAAGGAAGTGAGAGAATGGGAGAAGATATTTGCAAACAACATATCAAATAAAGGGTTAGTATCCAAAATCCGCAAAGAACTTATCAAATTCAACACCCAAAGAAACAAATAATCCAATTAGAAATGGGCAGAAGACATGAATAGACACTTTTCCAAAAAAAGACATCCAGATGGCTAACAGACACATGAAAAGATACACAACATCACTCATCATCAGGGAAATACAAATCAAAACCACAATGAGATACCACCTCACACCTGTTGGAACACCTAAAATTAACAACATAGCAAATAATAGGTGTTGGTGAGGATGCAGAGAAAGGGGAACCCTCTTGCACTGTTGGTGGGAATGCAAACTGGTACAGCCACTCTAGAAAACAGTATGGAAGTTCCTCAAAAAGTTAAAAATAGAGCTACCCTACAACCAAGCAATTGTGCTATTAGTTATTTGCCCAAAGGATACAAAAATACAGATTTGAAGGGGTACATGCACCCTAATGTTTATAGCAGCATTATCAACAATAGCCGAACTATAGAGGGAGCCCAGATGTCCATCGACTGACTGAATAGATAAAGAAGATGAGGTATATATAGACAACAGAATATTATCCAGCCATCAAAGAGAATGATATTTTGCCATTTGCAATGATGTGTATGGAGCTAGAGTGTATTATACTAAGTAAAACAAGCCAGTCAGGGAAAGACATATATACCATATGATTTCACTCATATGTGGAATTTTTTTAAAGATTTATTGATTTATTTGTCAGAGAGAGAGAGAGCGTAAGAGAGCAATCACAAGCAGGGAGAAAAACAGGCAGAGGCAGAAGCAGGCTCCGTGCCAAGCAAGGACCCAACCAACTGAGCTCCGTGCCAAGCAGACACCTAACCAACTGAGCCACCCAGGTGTCCCTCATATGTGGTATTTAAGAAAGAAAACAGATGAACATATGGGAAGGGTGAGGAGGAGAGAGTGAATAAACCACAAGAGACTCTTAACAACAAAGAACAAACTGAGGGCTGATGGTGGGAGGTGGGTGGAGGATGGGATAGATGGGTGATGGGCATTAAGAAGGGCACTTGTTGTTGGAGAGGCTGTGGAGAAAAGGGAACCCTCTTACAGTGTTGGTGGGAATGTAAACTGGTGCAGCCACTTTGGAAAACAGTGTGGAGATTCCTTAAAAAATTAAAGATAGAGCTACCCTATGACCCTGCAATTGCACTGCTGGGCATTTACCCCAAAGATACGGATGTAGTGAAAAGAAGGGCCATATGCACCCCAATGTGCATCGCAGCAATGGCCACAATCGCCAAACTGTGGAAAGAGCCAAGGTGCCCATCAACAGATGAATGGATAAAGAAGATGTGGTACATATATACAATGGA
>PITA01021831.1:0-31778 GCA_004023965.1 Spilogale gracilis | reverse complement strand
TCTTCCATCTTTTTGTGTCTTCTTCAATTTCTTTCATGAGTGTTCTGTAGTTCCTTGAGTACAGATCCTTGACTTCTTTGGTTAGGTTTATTCCTAAGTATCTTATAGTTTTTGGTGCTATAGTAAATGGAATCGATTCTCTGATTTCCCTTTCTATTTTTTCGTTGTTAGTGTATAAGAATGCAACTGATTTCTGCGTATTGATTTTGTATCCTGCCACATTACCAAATTGTTGTATGCGATCTAGTAGTTTGGGGGTAGAGTCTTGGATTTTCCACATAGAGTATCATGTCATCTGCAAAGAGAGAGAGTTTGACTTCCTCTTTGCCAAGCTGGATACCTTTTATTTCTTTCTGTTGTCTGATTGCTGTTGCTAGGACTTCTAACACTATGTTGAATAGTAGTGGTGAGAGTGGGCATCCCTGCCTTGTTCCTGATCTCAGAGGAAAGGCTGTCAGTTTTTCCCCATTTAGGATGATATTCGCTGTGGGTTTTTTGTAGATAGATTTTATGAGGTTGAGAAATGTTCCTTCTCTCCCTATACTTTGAAGAGTTTTGATCAGGAATGAATGTTGTATTTTGTCAAATGCCTTTTCTGCATCAATTGAGAGTACCATGTGGTTTTTCTCTCTTCTCTTATTGATTTGTTCTATCACGTTGATTGTTTTGCAAGTGTTGAACCACCCCTGCATCCCTGGGATAAACCCACCTGGTCATGGTGGATAATCTTTTTAATGTGTTGCTGGATCCTGTTAGCAAGGATCTTGTTGAGAATCTTGGAATCCATATTCATCAGCGATATTGGTCTGAAGTTCTCCTTTTTGATGGGGTCTTTGGTTTGGGGATTAGAGTGATGCTGGCTTCATAGAAAGAGTCTGGAAGTTTTCCTTCCGTTTCTATTTTTTGAAAGAGCTTCAGGAGAATAGGTGTTATTTCTTCTTTGAATGTTTTGTAGAATTCCCCAGGGAATCCGTCTGGGCCTGGACTCTTGTTTTGGGGGAGGTTTTTGATCACTGCTTCAATCTCGTTATTAGATATAGGTCTACTCAGATCATCAATGTCTTCCTGTTTCAGTCTTGGAAGCTTATAGGTTTCTAGGAATGTATCCATCTCTTCTAGGTTGTTAAACATATTGGCATATAATTGTTGATAGTAATTTTTGATGATTGTTTCTATTTCCTTGGTGTTAGTCGTGATCTCTCCCCTTTCATTCATGATTTTGTTAATTTGGGTCTTCTCCCTTTTCTTTTGGGCAATTTGGCCAATGGTTTATCGATCTTATTGATTCTTTCAAAGAACCAGCTTCTAGTTTCGTTGATGCGTTCTACTGTATCTTTAGTTTCTGATTCATTCATCTCTGCTCTAATCCTTATTATTTCCCGCCTTGTGTGGGGGGTTGGATTAATTTTTTGTTGATTTTCCAGTTCTTTAAGGTGTAATGAGAGTTGGCGTATTCAGGATTTTTCAATTTTTTTTGAGTGAGGCTTGGATGGCTATGAATTTCCCCCTTAGGACGGCCTTTGCTGTATCCCATAGGTTTTTGGATCGAAGTATCTTCATTCTCATTGGTTTCTATGAAGTGTTTCAGTTCTTCTTTGATTTCTTGGTTCATCCACATATTCTTGAGTATAATTTTGTTATTTAATTCATGCCCCAAAAGATACTCCCCAAAGGTTTTACAAACTTTTTTCTTGGTGGGGGAAGGGTTGATAAGGTTGTTCAGTTGATGAAACAATAGATTTATGGCAGCTATAATCCACTTAGGTAACATCATAATCTCTCCTTACTGATGTTTTCTATGTCACATCTTCAATAAAGGGTTCTACAGTTTGGAATTCTGGAGAATAATCATGGTAAATTTAAGAATATTTTAAATTAATACAATGTATTTTTCTCAAGTTGGAAGCTCAATCTGTTCTTTTAGCATTAGGTATCTTTCATAGCTTATCAATATAAGGTAAGACTGCAAACCACAGTGGATAAACTGAAATGCATTACTGAATAAAAAATAGGAAGTCAATGATTACTTTCTCTATTGTATAAATATGTGAAGAAACATATTTAGCACATATCACTTCCACCAACAATATCAATGAATCATCTCTACCTATATGTTTACCCCAAATATTTTATATATTTAACTTATCATACTTTGATTTTATTTTGAAATGTTAGCCTATGTTCTAATAGCACAAATGCATTATCCATAAGTTGAATTTGTAATTCATTTCCCAGACAAAGAAAATTTGAGAATAAAAGAGTTGCTATGAATTGTAATAAAAAAAGAGAGGGAATAACCCAGGACTGTCCCAGGCAAACATGCATTCATAATGACTTCAATTATGAAACATTGTTGACAGTTTGCAAATATATCCATTTCTAAATTCAACGGCCCCTAGTTGCCTTCTTTTTGCATTCATGAATCCTACTGTAGAATCTAATTTAGACAAAATTAGAATGAAGTTGAACAGCAAAGAGTCTGTACCCAGACTGCATTGGTTCAAATCTCAGTTCTTCCACTTAATATTTGTGACGTCTTGGGAAATTTACATAAACTGCCAATTACTTATTTCCTTTATCTTAAAGTGGAACTGAAAGTTTCAGTAAGTACTTCATATATTTGTGAGGGTTGATTAGGATGTAAAATAGTTAAAACTGTGCCTAGCACATAGTAGATGATTAACAGATATAAATTACTATTATTGTCTGAAATATACTACAGTAAGTTCTCTACATAAAAACCAGAGACAGGGAAGCTCAAATTGTGTTTTCTATTATATTTTCTTACTTTTTCATAAACAGAAGAATTAATAGTAAATTAAGTACAAACAATGAAGAATGAAGTTTGGGTGACTAGATATGAGGAAGAATCTGAATTTTCCTTTAGCTCACATCCCTGCAGATTTGTGTGTGCACATTGTAAGAGAGGGTTATTTATTTCCAAAGACCTTTAAGAGAATTTTTAGATGTGTAACAAAATTGAGATTTTAAAGATACCTAGAGCCCCCCCCTCACATATATAGCTGCCACAATTATCAACATCCCTCCCCAGAATGACACATTTCTTACCAAAGATGAACCACTCAAATTTTTTAATTTACCTTGGTGTAAAAATTCTTGCTATCATACATTCTATGGGTTTGGACAAATGTATAATCATATATACCCATCACTGTAATATCATTCTGTATTTTCACTGCTTAAAAATCTTCTGTGCTCTGTGTGGTCATTGCTTCCTTCTTCTTTCCCCCACAGCCACTGATCTTTTTACTGTATGCAAGATTATGTCTTTCAAGGACTTCCTCCATATTATGTAGGTTACCAAATTAATGAACATAGATCATGGTATTCCTTTATTACTATTTATTATCCTTTCAGTTTCCATGGAATCTACTGTGATGTCCTCTCTTTGGTTACTGGTATCAAACATTTGGTCCTCTTTTTTCTTATTCAGCTTGGCTGGAGGCTTATCAATATCATTGATCTTCTCAAAGAATCTAATTTTGTTTTTATTATTTTCCCTATTGACTTCCTTCTTTCAATTTCATTGTTTTCTGCTATCATTCTTATTATTTCTTACTTTCTGCTTACTTTGTATTTTATTTTCCCTCATTATTATAGTATACTGACGTGGGAACTTGGTTGATTGATTTTAGGTCTCTCTTCTGTTCCATATATGCATTCGATGCTATAAAATTCCCTCTAAGACCTGATCTCGTTATACTCCACAGTTTGGTAAGTCATGCATTCCCTAATTTAGTTACATATATTTTTCATTTCTTTTGAAATTTCTTCTTTGACCCATGTATTATTCAGAAATGTGTTATTTAATCTCCACCTATTTGAAGATTTTCCGTTTTGTTTCTGTTATTAATTTTTAGTTGTATTCCATTGTGATCTGAGAGCAGAGTATCATTTCTATTCTTTTAAATTTTGTTAAGTTGTATTTTATGGCCCAGGAGGTGGTCTACCTTGGTGGACATTTCATGTGAGCTTGATAAGAACGTGTATTCTCCTATTGTTAAATTGTCAATTCTAACCAGTTGACTGATGGTGTTAAGTTCCACTGTGTCTTTACTGATTTGTGGCCAGCTAGATATGTCCATTTCTGAGAGGGGTGTTGAAGTCTTTAACTATGATAGTGGTTTTATGTATTTTACCTTGCAGATCTATCAGTTTTTGCCTTCCACTATTTGACAGTATTGTTAGGTGCATATACATCAAGAACCGTAAGGGAATTCTTGGAGGACTGATCCTTTTAACATTATGTAATGCCTTCTCCATCTCTGGTAAGTTTCCTTGCCTTGAAGTTTGCTCTGTTTGAAATTAATATAGCATACTTACTCCTGCTTTCTTTGATTAGTATTAGCATAGTATAATTTTATCCATCCATTTACTTTAATCTTTATGTATCTTTTACATAAAGATGTGGGTTTATGGGTTTTCTATATACAACACATAGTTGGGTCATATTTTGAATCCACTCTGGCAATCTCTGTCATCTAATTAGTGCATTAGACCATTGATATTCAAAATGGTTATTGATATAAGTGAATATCTACCCTAATTATTACTTTTTTTCTATTTTTTGCCCATGTTATTTTTTTCCTATTTTTGTTTTCCACTTTTTTTTGTCATTTGCAGGGTTTCTCTCTTTTTTTAAAAAAGATTTTATTTATTTATTTATTTTAGAGAGAATGAGAGAGAGAGAGAGGGAGAGAGAGAGAGAGAGAGAGAGAGACAGACAGAGGAGGGAGGGGCAAAGGGAAAGGGAGAGAATCTCAAGCAGATTCCAATGCTGAGCCCCAGGGAGGCTTGATCTCAGAACTTGGAGATCATGACCTAAGCCCAAACCAAGAGTTAGATGCTTGTCTGAGCCACCCACATGCCTTTGTTATTATTTTTTTTTAATTTATACCAGGATCCTGGGATCATAACCTGAGACAAAGGCAGACACTTAACCAACAAAGCCATCCAGGCACCCCTAAGAATCTGGGATGTTACCAACTGAGACACCCAGGTGCCCCTGTCTTTTGTGGTTTTTAGAATTTTAGGATTCCATTTTCTCTATTTCTTGGCATATCATTTGTACTTAAAAAATTTTTTTTAGTGGTTGCCCTAGGTTTGCAATATACATTTACAACTAATTCAAGTCCATTTTCAAGTAGCAATAGATCATTTCATGGGTAGTGTGAGTACTTTATGCTACAGAATAATCCTAAGTCCTTCCTCTCATTATCTTGTATCTTGGTATGCCTTGTAATTTATTCTTGATAGCTGGACATGATGAATCAGGTAAAAGGAACTGCTATAAATAGGCTTTTATTAACATAGTGGTGGGGGCGCCTGGGCGGCTGAATTGGTTAAGCATCTGCCTTCAGCTCAGGTCATGATCCGAAGGTCCTGGGATCCAGCCCCACCTTGGGCTTTCCACTTAGCAGGGAGTCTGTTTCTCCCTGTCCCTCTGCCCACCCCCACCCCTGGCTGGTGTTCTCTCTCTCTCTCTCTCTCTCAAATAAGTAAAATCTTTGAAAAATAGAACAAAATAAATTTTATTGGTTTGAAATCATTGTGAATGTAAACCAGACATTCCTACATACTACTTAATAAGTGGAAATTTTAAAAGCAAATTTAATTTTTTTTCAGTTAAACATTTTGGGTCTGTTTCAAGGACCTAAAATGTTAACCATATAAATGAACATGATGCAAAGCTACATTTTATCCTGTGAAAATTTAACACTTTCTTTTACAGTTTAGTTTAGTATGATTTCACTGAAACAGTTAACACTTTGTGGGAAAAGATTAGAAGTAGAAAATGCAATATCTTACTTATAACTACAGTTTACAAAATTATTGAGAAAAGAATACCACATTGAAAAAAGCCAACAAATATAAGTTACACAATATCAACCTCTTCACTATCCAAAAATTAAGAAGTAATTCTTGTCAGGTGCCTCTTCTGGGATCTACTCCAAGCATTGCAGATGTGGGCCCTTCTAACTGGTGAGGGGCAAAGCCATACTGGTTGAAATATACTTTATATTTTATTCTTGAATGTGCACAAACTATGTGAATCATATGTTGGTTATAACAAAAAATATGCAAAATAAAGGAATGTTTTCCTTTACTAAGGAAATAGTCATATATTCCCTTGACATGTTTTCTTTTTCTATTTTTCTAATAAGTAATTTCTGTTTGCCTTGAATTGTATGATTCTTGAGTGTTAATTCTTTGTATCTCCTAAAGCAGGTGACATACTTTTCTACATATTTCAAACAATGGCAATCAAAAAAAAATAATGTTCAAAGAAAATCTCATGGTATTACAACATAAATCTTTGTAAACTTCTTATTCTAGAGATAAGACCAAAAGCTCAGTTGTAGATAATAACTGGGATTTTGAAGATGGAATCAGTGCAAAATGAAGGGTGCAATGGTGCTCCAAAATATCATAGTAAGGCACATCTTTAAGAAGCAGTATTAGGATTGTATCCTATATGAATAGCACCCTTATAGTTTCTACAACAGAAGCTCTACATAATGATAATAAAATACAGGTACATTTTAGAAATCATTTTCATGAGATGGATAATTGATGAAAAATGCAATGACCCCATGATATTTTATCCAGATATTCAATAATTAAAACTGAAAATCCACATCACTTTAATTTTGTTTTCTTTTAGGTAGATCACATATGTGCTATTTCTATTTAGATAACTTAAAAATAATTTGGTCTAGTTTTTAACTAAGACCCATCCAATGATTAAATCCCATAATAATTCTTTTTCACACATGTCTTCCTTTCAACACATGCTAAATGAAAACTACTATAAATTATTCCTCAAAAAATTTTAAAAATATTTCACTTATTTATGTGACATAGAGAGACATAAAGAGAGAGATAACACAAGCAGGGGGAGTGGGGAAGGGAGAAGGAGGCTTCCTGTGGAGCAGTGAGCTTTATGTTGCACTGGATCCAAGAACCCTGGGATCATGATCTGAGCCAAAGGCAGATGTTTAATGACCGAGCTACCCAGGAACCCCTCAAAAGTTTTTTTTATTTATATTTTACCTGTTTCATTAGTTGGTAACCTCCTTTACAAAGAGTAGTAGAAGCCAGAAAAACTAATGAAATACGTAACAGCACGGTTATGTGGCATCTATAAACTCCGGTACATGATCAGTGTTCTCCTACCAGCTCTTACTGCCTCTATTCTGACACTTATCACTGACTTTTCCTTGACAGAAAGTACCAAGAAGGCTTTTATTTGCTCTATGAAAGTTGTGGTGATAATGAAATACTCCATATTTGTTTTTGCAAGTAAAAAAATTAAGACAGCCTAAATTACTCATCCTTTGGTAAAGTTACATGTGGGGTCAGGACTAGTTGTAGAATTCAAGATTTCTATTCATTTATTCTTTTTCCTGGCATTATACTGCAATTTCTTTCCTTGTCTCTGCCCACATTTAATATTGTATACAATGAAGAGCTATTCCACAAAGAATAAAATCTGAACAAATTAGTAATGGTATTATCTTTTTAAAAAATATTGTTTGAGAGAGAGTGAGATATAGAGAGTGTGAGCAGGGGGAGGATCCACGAAGGAGGGAAAGAGAGAGAATCCTCAAGCAGATTCCCCACTGAGCATGGAGCTCCACACTGGGCTCATTCCAGGACCCTGAGATCACGACCTGAGCAGAAACCAAGAGTCTGTCACTTAAACAAAAGAACCACCCAGGTGCCCTAATATTTTTATTATATAATCCATTTATATATATATAATATATATATAAAAGTACATATATAAAATATATATATGAAAGTAATAGTGAGCTCATAACTGGTTAAGTGGATGCATACATTTCTTTAAGAAGTTTTTAAATTCCAGGGGGTATACACACTTTTTTGATAGTTCAAAAAAGTTTTGATAGTTAGTATATCTAGTTCACAAAATGTGTGTGTGTGTGTGTGTGTGTGTGTGTGTGTGTGTGTGTGTTATCCATATATGACCAACAGGCCAATATTAGACTTAAGACCCAGTCATTATTTACCAGCTATAGAGAACAAACACAAATCACCCACAGATCACCCATTTTTTCCAGTAGCCTCCAGATTTTTATTTGAGGAACATCTCTCTCCCATTAGTAGGCATAAAGTTTGTGACCAATTGACAATAATCACAGCTCCAGAGAGAGTCCTTTGCCAAAATAATCTGAAAAACACCAACCTCTCATCAAGTTCATTAAAATTTAATGTGATCCAAAGGGACTCAGAGTGGAAATGAGTGCTTCTGTTTAGTGACTGGGGCAATGATCCCTTTCCCCCTCTCTGGTGAGGTAGGTTAGTGAGAGTTTTGATGATAATTTTACCAAAAGGGAAGTTAGGTTTAGGATTAAGGAGATATAGTAAAGAGCAAAGTTTAAGACAGTAACTGGGCCTTTAGAGACAAAATTCATTCATTCCGTCAAACCGATCCTGAGAACCATCATATCTAACACTTTCCAACCGCAAGTTGGTTAATTCTGTTTTCTGTTTCTTTTTCTTTTTTTCTTTCTTTTTTTTTTTTTACCATTTAGTCCAGACTTTATTTAAATTTTATTAATTGTCCCAATGTATGCTTTTTCTAACAAGTAGATTCAGGACCCAATCCAGGATCATGCGTTGCTTTTAGTTGTTCTGTATCTTTATTCAGTCTAGAGTAGTCTCTAAATATTTTCTTGTCCTTTATGACCTTGACATTTTAGGAGAATACGGACCAATTGTTGTGTTGTTGTTTTCATTGAATGTCCTTCAGTTTAGGAGTCTGGTGTTTCCTCATTATTAAATTCCATTTATGCATTTTCAGCAGGAGGATAAAGAAGATGTGGTACATATATACAATGGAATACTATGCCTCCATCAGAAAGGATGAATATCCAACTTTTGTAGCAACATGGACTGGACTGGAAGAGATTATGCTGAGTGAAATAAGCCAAGAAGAGAGAGTCAAGTATCGCATGGTTTCACTTACTTGCGGTGCATGAGGGGTAAACTGGAGGACAGTGGGAGAAGGAAAGTAAATGGGAACTAGGGTAATCTAGGGAGGGAAACGAAACAACAGAGACTTTGGACACAGAAACAAACTGAGGGACTTGGAGTGAGGGGGGTGGAGGGATGGGAGGGCCTGGTGGTGGGTACTGGGGACACCTAAAGCGTGGAGCACTGGGTGTGGGGAATGGGGAATGAATCTTGGAACACTGGAAAAAAAAATTTAGTAACAATTAAAAAAATAAAAATAAAAAAATAAAAATAAGTACTTAAAATAAAGAAAGCTGAACTTTAAAGAAATCTTAACCAATTGAGTCCATTTAACATCACCAACAATAGGACAAATTGACATTGGATGGCTCCTGATGTGATGCCTTTAGCAGAACAAAGCACCTGTTTTCTGTTTCTTAATTTTCTGTAATTATTACTAATTCTATGACATTGGACAAGCTACCTTATCACCTTGAATTTTAGTTTCTCTTCTATAAAATATGGATTCCAGAGCATCTACAATAATTAGTACAACATAGACAACAGAACTTTAATAAAGGAAATAACATAGCCTTCACAATTCAATTTAAAAATCCTCTGAAGTATAGGGGCTGGCATAATGTGAGAGAACCAATAGGAAGGAGCTCCATTTCTAGACCAATGTTGATGACAAATGTGTTCTGTAAACAATAATCACCATTCCCATTAATCAATGAAATTCAAATCTGTAAACCAGGGATTTTCAAATATGATTTTGTTTCTGTCACAATTCCCTACGTATATAGATTCTAGGTTTACTTAAGTATTTAGCATCAAGCAAAGTAGTCAAACAAATTTGTCAACATCATTATTAAACAGGATAAATTAGTGATTCTTGGCATTTGGTGCTGAGGAGTTCATATTTGATAATTCACTACATTACTTACTATGAAGAATAGTGATAACTTACAGAATTGAGAAGGCACTTAGACTCTGGAACCACTGGACCTACTCCCTACAAAATATTGTATTTCCTTTTTTAAAAATACCAATACATTAAATAACCTAGAAGATATGGATGCATTCCTGGAAACCTATAAAGTTCCAAGATTGAAACAGGAAGAAATTGACAACATGAATAGACTAATATCTAGTAACAAGATTGAAGCAGTGAACAAAAACCTCTCAAAAACCGAGAGCCCAGGACCTGATGGATTCCCTAGGGAATTCTACCAAACATTCAAAGAAGAAATAATATCTATTCTCCTGAAGCTGTTTAAAAAGTAGAAACAGAAGGAAAACTTCCAGACTTTTTCTATGAATCCAGCATTACTCTAATCCCCAAACCAGACAAAGACCCCATTAAAAAGAAGAATTTCAGACCAATATCCCTGATGAACATGGATGAACATGGATGCCAAGGTTCTTAACAAGATCCTAGCTATTAGGATCCAACAGTACATTAAAAAGATTATCTACCATGACTAGGTGGGATTTATCCCTGGGATGTAATGGTGGTTCAACATTCACAAATCAATCAATGTTATAGAACAAATCAATAAGAAAAGAGAGAACCACATGGTCCTCTCAATTGATGCAGAAAAGGCACTTGACAAAATACAGCATCCATTCCTGATTAAAACTCTTCAAAATATAGGGATAGAGGGAACATTCCTCAACATCATAAAATCTATCTACAAAAAACCCACAGCGAATATCATTCTCAATGGGGAAAAACTGACAGCCTTCCCATTGAGATCAGGAACAAGACAAGGATGCTCACTCTCACCACTACTGTTCAACATAGTGTTAGAAATCCTAGCAACAGCATTCAGACAACAAAAGGAAATAAAAGGTATTCAAATTGGCAAAGAAGAAGTCAAACTCTCTCTTTACTGATGACATGATACTCTATATGAAAAACCCAAAAGCTCTACACTCAAACTACTAGAACTTACACAACAATTCAGTAATGTGGCAGGATACAAAATAAATGCACAGAAATCAGTTACATTCTTACACACTAACAATGAAAGTGTAGAAAGGGAAATCAGAGAATCGATTCCATTTACCATATCACCAAAAACCATAAGATACCTTGGGATAAACCTAACCAAAGAAGTTAAGGATCTGTACTCAAGGAACTACAAAACACTCAGGAAAGAAACTGAAGACACAGAAAGATGGAAGAGCATTCCATGCTCATGATCAGAAGAATAAACATTGTTAAAATGTCTATACTGCTCAGAGCAATCTATACTTTCAATGCCATCCCAATCAAAATTCCACCAACATTCTTCACACTGCTGGATCAAACAATCCTAAAATTTATATAGAACCAGAAGAGACCTGAATTGCTAAGGAAATGTTGAAAAAGAAAAACAAAGCCGGGGGCATCACGTTCCTGATTTGAAGCTTTATTACAAAGCTGTGATCACCAAGGCAGCACGGTACTGGCACAAAAACAGACACATAGACCAGTGGAACAGAGTGGAGAGTCCAGATATGGACCCTCAACTCTATGGTCAAATCATCTTTGACAAAGCAGGAAAAAATATCCAGTATGAAAAAGACAGTCTCTTCAATAAATGGAAATGGTGCTGGGGAAATTGGACAGCTACGTATAGAAGAATGAAACTCAACCATCCTTTTACACCATACACAAAGATAAACTCAAAATGGGTGAAAGACCTCAACATGAGGCAGAAATCTCTCAAAATCCTAGAGGAGAACATAGACAGTAACCTCTTCGATATCCGCCACAGCAACTTCTTTCAAGACACATCTCCAAAGGCAAAGGAAACAGAAGCGAAAGTGAACTTTTGGGACATCATCAAAATAAAAAAAGCTTCTGCACAGCAAACACTCAACAAAACAAAGAGGCGACCCACGAAATGGAAGAAGGTATTCGCAAATTACACTACAGACAAAGGGCTGATATCCAAGATCTATAAAGAACTCCTCAAACTAAACAACCCTTTTCTAAAAAATTAAATTACTAAATATTCACTGGACACTTTCTATGTGCCAAATTGTCTGCTGGGTGATTTGGGAAACTAGCTACATAAATTATACAAGAAAAACCACAAGACACATGAAAACTTCATTAATACCTCACATGAACAGTAATTTGAGATGAGAATAGAAAGGACAAAGAAACACATATCACAATATTATTCTGCTAAAAAACTGGGTCATGTTTGGTAAGAATCACTTAAAAGTGATACCATATAAATTTATGAGTTTATTTTCTTGAATGTACAATTCTTAGATAAGTAATGGATGGAATATATTAAAAGATTATTGCGCAACAAAAAGATAATTTTAATTAAAAATCATATTTGTTTCTAATATTCTATTCTTTGTTTTCTCTAAAATATCTAAATAGATCTAATATTTAAAGTAAAAAATATATATACAAATATAACCAATAAAAGGAAAATTGGTCATTATTCATCCCCCAAGTATTATTGACATTCTCATGACCTTATAAAACCTCACTAAAGGACGCCTGGGTGGCTCAGTAGGTTAAAGCCTCTGCTTTTGGCTCAGGTCATGATCTCAGGGTCCTGGGATTGAGGCCTGCGTCGGGCTCTCTGCTCGGCAGGGAGCCTGATTCCTCAGCTCTCTTTGCCTGCCTCTCTGCCTACTTGTGATCTCTCTGTCAAATAAATAAACAAATAATCTTAAAAAAAAACCTCACTACTTTTTATATGTCATTCACAAAACTGTATAGTCAAGCTTCCAATCATTAACTCCATTAATATTAGATATTTTAAAAAGGATTGTTTTGCTACTATTTAATTACCTAGTTTTCTTTCTTTCTTTTTGAGTGGGACAAAGGAAAGAAAAATTTCAACTGGTTTTTTAATCCTATTCTTCTATAAGAACTTATAATACTTCATTATTTCATTATAGCTCCTTTTTGTGTTATTCTTTAGCAACTGTTTTTAACAGCCTCTTTCTTATATTTAGTAAATTTTGTAATCAACTGAAGTCTGGCATTTATATTATTCATTTCCCATTTTTAATATTTTATTTTGAGGCTAATAGATTAATATTTTCCCTGAGTAGATTACTGAGTAATGGTAAACACAAGAATTCATCTAGGTATGTTGGCAGTTTATTACCTACATCACTGAAATAGTTTTCTCAGTAAGTGTATTATAATAAAGAAGAACTTCCAAGGAAAAGAAAACTAAAGGGAAAAGTGTGTTTTATTAATTGCTTTGGATTCTATAAAAATAATTATAATGGAAAAAATTAGAAATTAAAGATAAATGAAATCAACCATAAATATTAATTATCTATAATTAAATAAGAATTTTAGTATTTCTATTTTACCATAATAAATCAAAAAAGGAATAACCTCGCCATGGATGCTTCCATTTGGGGCATAAAGTTAAAGGAACATAGATTCAATACTTAAAACTGTTGAAATAAATCAGTATAACTATGGATACCTTGTTATTCCTCACGCCTTCCAAAAACGGTTGTCTTTTACCCCATCCTTTCTTCTCCTTCTGAGTCTCCATTATTCTTATACATTACACTTTATTTTAAATTACTAATGTGGAGATAATAGGCAATTGGGAGACAGGTGTTGACCCCACTCATGGTTCCTAAAGATAATGTAAAACTTAGTAATTTTAAACTGGACCAGACCTCCTCAGCAGTCAGTAAAAAATATAGTGCTACATTTTTTTTTAATTAAAATTATCCATCAATGTAATGTTTAGCTTGATGAACTGTAGTTAACATTGATGTGTGGTACTTAGGAATGTTCTTAAGAGAGTAGATGCTGCAGCGCCTGGGTGGCTCAGTTGGTTAAGCGACTGCCTTCAGCTCAGGTCATGATCCCGGAAACCTGGGATCGAGCCCCACATTGGGCTCCCTGCTTGGCGGGAAGCCTGCTTCTCCCTCTCTCCCTCCCTCTGCTTGGCGGGAAGCCTGCTTCTCCCTCTCTCCCTCCCTTTGCTTGTGTTCCCTCTCTGGCTGTGTTTCTCTCTGCCAAATAAATAAAATCTTAAAAAAAAAAAAAGAGTAGATGCTAATGGGTCTTATCACAAAGAAAAAAAATTTTTCTTCTCTTTTATTTTTGGTATCTATAGGAGGTGGTGGATGTTAACTAAACTCATTGTGGTAATTATTTCACCATATACACAAGCTGACTTAAATTAAACTTATAGAGGAGTGTATGGGAACTGTATCTTAATAAAAGTGGAAAATGAATTACATAAATTACAAAATCGCACTCCCCCCACATGAATTTATCCAGAACAATCTAATTTCATTTTGACAAACACAGGAAATTATCTAGTTTTCAGAGAGGAAACTGAGGGATGTTTTTCAAAGTTTTATTTAGATTATCTTTGATATTAGTAAGTATAGATGCACTGTATTTATATCACAAAATGTTGTTAAGCACATAAAGATCATGCTGTGCTTTAGCAATTACTTGAGTGAACTTAAGTCTGTAAGGTCAATGTACTAAATACTGTTAAATATAGAGTGTTTTCCCTTTGTCTTGATTAGTTCAAATGCAAGTGGTAACTTCCATAATCATAGAGTTTAGAAAATACTGAGTAATAAAAGACATAAGCATATTAGATATCTCAAGATATCAGTTCTTTTCACATTAATCAATATACAAAGAGACAGATGGTTTCCCTTTTCTATCTTTGATTTTTTAAAAAAGATTGTATTTATTTATTTGACAGAGAAACACAGCTAGAGAGGCAACACAAGCAGGGGGAGTGAGAGAGGAAGAAGCAGGCTTCCCACCAAGCTGGGAGCCCGATGCAGGGCTCAATCCCCAGACTCCAAGATCATTCATGACCTGAGCTGAAGGCAGATGCATAACAACTGAGCCATCCACCCTATGTTTGATTCTTCATTAATAATTAATTCTGGTGATTTTTTTATTGCCTTTATGTCAAAAAAGTAGTTACTACACATGACTTGTTACAAGAAAGTGAGGAGAAAGGTAAAAAGAACACTAAAGTACACACACACACACACACACACACACTTTTTGCTGATACAGCCTCAGCTTGATGTGTGAAATTTTTTTAAAATTTACTTATTTATTTGACAGAGAGAAACACAGCTAGAGAGGGAACACAGCAGGGGAAGTGAGAGAGAGAAGTAGGCTTCCCATGGAGCAGGGAGCCTGATGCGGGGCTTGATCCCAGGACTCCAGAATCATGACCTGAGCTGAAGGCAGATGCTTAATAACTGAGCCACCCAGGAGTCCCATTGCTATGTGAAATGTTTAACAGAAGCTGAAGGCACCTCAGGAACAAGTAAGCATATGTTTTAGCCTCTTTTTTTTTTTTTTAAAGATTTTATTTATTTATTTGACAGAGAGAGATCACAAATAGGCAGAGAGAGAGAGAGAGGGGAAGCAGGCTCCTCACTGAGCGGAGAGCCTGATGTGGGGTTCGATCCCAGGACCCTGAGATCATGACCTGAGGGCAGAGGCTTAACCCTCTGAGCCGCCCAGGTATCCTACGTTTCAGCCTCTTAATCACATCTAGCTTTTGACATTTCATTGCAACAAGCCACAGAGCATCTTGCCCTTGAACAACTGTTAAGCAGCTTGAGAGGATTTAGATACAAAAGAAGATACTGTGTATTTAGTTGGTAGAAAGCCAGGAATTCAGTTAGAAACAATAAAAGGAAAGTGAATGAAACACATTACTTGCCCGGAGGACAGGCCTGCTTTCTTATCTTGTGGATTAATCCACAGAGATCTTTGAGTTCCTGGATAGAGAGTACTGGGTTTAATACTTGTAACATCAGATCATAATTTTCAATACTTATTTTAAAAATATATATATATATATATTTGACTTAATTTGTACAAAAGCCATGTAATTCTTGCACTGAAGTCAATCCAGAACATTTTTGAGGGGAAAACTGATTGCATCTGTCAATTCATTTATTTGGCCATTATCTTTATTAAGTGCCTGATACTGTTCTTTGTATAAGATATAGCAGTGAATGAAGAATTAGGTACTGTGTATTTTCCTAAAGTTTATATTCTAGACAGTGGCCAGAGTCACCAAAATCAACAGAAGAATAGTATAAATCGTATGTTAAATAGTGATAAGCACCGTGAAGGAAGATAAAGCAGAAAGTAAGGGACATGAAGGGTGGAATAGGGGTGCTGTAGATAGATTGCTAAAGAAAGTCTCTGTTTAAGATCACGTCTAAGAACTATAACAGAAGGACGAGGAGGAAAGAAGTATGGGATGCTGGGTCCATGAAGCCGTGAGTACAAGTGATGAAAGCATCCAATGTGTGCTCAGAGAAGTAAAAGGAGGGAAGAGGACTTTGAAAAGACTTAGTAAGGAAGAGTATTAATAGATAATGTCTGAGAGGCAATGTGGAGGCCAGATCTGTAGGCCACTAAAAATTTTGGCCTTTCTGCAAAGTGATATGGATGTCAATGTAAGTTTTAAGAAGTATAGTAATATGATTAAATATATGTATTGAAAGTCTTACTCCAGTGCTTTATTGATCTAAGACCATGGAGGAGGGAATGGATGGGAAAGGATTAAAACAGGGACACTAGTTAGGAGTCTGTTCCAGGTGCTTAAGGCCAAGGTGGTAGGTGTGCACATGGTGTGAGGTTACAGGGTCAAGTTATATTTGAATGTTGCCAGTGAGTATGGCGTGTGACACCAGAGAAAAGTGAAGATCTGGGGATTGTGCAACATTCAGGTGTGAATTACTAGCAACAAAAATGGAAAAAAAGGGGGGGACAGATTGTAAGGGAACCTGAGTTTAGTGTTTTTGAACATGTATATTATGAAATACCATTACCATTATATAGTCAAGTGGAAATGTGGAGTAGGCAATTCGATATGTGAGTCTGGATTTCAGGAAAGACCTGAAAAACAAGAGATGTAAATTTAGGTAGAACATGACTATAGATAGTATTTAAACACTTCAGCATTGTTCTCTAATGCACAAATAAACAGACGTGGTAAATGATGAAAGAAAAAATATTAGAAACATTAGTCAGCTCTAAAAATGTCTTCTGATCTTACTCATCATAGGATTATAGCCCAAATTTACCATTGTTATGAAATGTAATTAACATAGAACTGTGAGTTTTGGTGTGACTCCTTTAGACTCCTTTAGTCATTAGTAAAATTTTAACCAGATGAGCTTATAATAACTAGCAGAGAGGACATTTTGAAATTTTTTTGGTGTCACTAATTGGTCTTACGTATCAAAACTTTTTTTTTTCTTAAAGATTTTATTTATTTATTTGTCAGAGAGAAATACAGCTAAGAGGGAACACAAGCAGGGGGAGTGAGAGAGGGAGAAGTGGCCTCCCACCGAGCAGGGGGCCTGATGTGGGACTCCATCCTGGGTCTCCGGGATCATGACCTGAGCCAAAGGCAGTCGCTTAACCAACTGAGCCACCCAGGTGCCCCTTAAGTATCAAAATGTTTTAATGAAATAAGGACAGGACCTTATTCTTTAACACAATGTATTCACTTCAGCAGCAATTTTTATAAATCTATTAATATATTCTCATAAATAACTTATTGATAGGTATATTTTCTACTTGTCAATATTGAATTTTTAATATTAGTTATGTTGTCATTAAGGCTGACTAAAAGTACAAGAGTAAAATATTTTGAGACAATGTTACTCTTCAAGGTTATGAGTTAAAGCAGTGAGTACATAACAAATGCTGAACAATTACTGATTAATTGTTAACGAAACACAAAATAATAATGAAAAATATTCGTGTTACAGATTATAAGCAATTACAGTTGAATTATAATGTATTTAATAAAGACACAGATTGCAAACTCATCTGAATTATAACTAGAAACACTGACTATACTATTGAATAACTTGTGGATGCTAATATGAGGTATCACTGACAACCTATACATAATTTTGAATGCTTATTTAAGGTTTTGAATTCATCAACAAGGGTTCTCATATGTAAGTAATATAGAAGTGAACAATGAAGAGTAAACTGAGTTTTACCGAAGGCACCCGCTCATTCAGGTATGCACTATTATGCCATATATTTCGGTACCTTTAAAAATTAGATGATCCAAAACTAAAGTGTGATATCACCTCACACCAAAGTAGTTAAAATAACAACACAGGAAACAGTAGGTTTGGTAAGGAGATGGAGAAAAGGGAACCCTTTCACACCTTGAGCAGGAATGCCAAGTGATTCAGCCATTCTGGAAAACAGTATGGAGATTTCTCAAAAAGTTAAAAATATGGGGCACTTGGGTGGCTCAGAGGGTTGAGCCTCTGCCTTTGGCTAAGGTCATGATCTCAGGGTCCTGGGATCAAGCCTGCTCTTTGCTCAGCGGGGAGCCTGCTTCCCCCTCCTTCTCTGCCTGCCTCTCTGCCTGTTTATGATGTCTCTCTCTGTCAAATAAATAAATAAAATCTTTTTTTTTTTTAAGGTTAAAAATACGACTACCCTAAGACCCAACAATTGCATTACTAGGTAGTTACCCTAATACAAAAATACTAATTTGAAGGGATACATGCACTCCAATGTTTACAGCAGCATTATCAACAATAGCCAAATTATGGAAAGAGCCAATGTCCATCGACTGATGAATCAATAAAGAAGACATCGTACAGATACACAGTGGAATATTAGTCATAAAAATAGCAAAATCTTGCCATTTGCAAGAAGGTGGATACAGCTACAGAGTGTCATGCTAAGCAAAATAAGTCAGTCAGAGAAAGAGAAATGCCATATGATTTCACTTATATGTGAAATTTAAGAGACAAAACAAACAATCCTAGCGGAGAAAAAGAGAGAGGCAAACTAACAGACTGAACTATAGAGAACAAACCAATGGTAACCAAAGGGGAGGCAGCTGGGGAATAGAAGAACAGGTGATGGGGATTAAGGAGGGCACTTGTCATGAGCACCAGGCATCATATGGAAGGGCTGAGTAACTGAACTGTACACTCAAAACAGACATTACACTGTATGGTAACTAACCAGAATTTAAATAAAAACACGAAACTTTAAAAAAGAAGAAAAATTAAGATTACCTAACAATAACAATAAGTGATAGATGCCACATCACAGAGGGATGAGCTGAGATTTTCACTAATAAAGAAACAGACACTGCTCAACCATGCTAGAATAAATATTAAACTATACTTTCTTTCTATAGATTCCACAGAAAATATTGTTAAAATTGTTGTCACAGGAAGTGAATCTCAATGAGTAACTTCAGTGTCTATTAGAATTTAAATTAGTACCTGGAATTTAAATTTAAAAAATTAGATGGTCAATTATTTGCCTCTTCTGTAACTTAGAAAGAAAATATCTCTTAATAAATATTCCTGAGTATTAAATCTAATGCATTATTTCTAGTAATCTCAGGTGCCATTTTGTATAATTTATTTATATTTCTAACAAAGCTAATATTGACTCAAGTGCTGACACTGAAAATTTTTTATATATCTAATATTGTCAAAATCACACAAACTCTCAAATATTTTATAAATTGAAAAATGTATAAACTGAAATGGTGAAATTTCTATTTGTTGACACTAGATGGTGGTAGAAGACTTTAAAAAGGTAGAACACAATCTAAATCAACAAGGATCAAAGAATCAAAAAACAAAATGCCCAGAGACTAAATGTTTATTAATTTTGAATTCACTAGTTTATTTTTGGAGCCAATTCTTGTTAAATTGGTTATTAGCATCTGGCAAGAATAACTCAAGTTTTATTTTAATTTTTTTCTGTAAAAAATTTTTATATAAATTCAATTTTGTTAACATAATGCATTATTAGTTTCAGGGGTAGAATTTAGTGATTCTTCAGTTGCATACAAGACCTAGTGCTCATTATATCAAGTGTCCTCCTTAATGCCCATTATCTAGTTACCCCTTCCCCCCACCCTCCTCTCACTCCTTAAGTTTTAAATAAATTCCAATACCGATCACAGTTCATGAGACCTAAGCCCATTTTTCCTCCTCCTACCATAGTTACTTACTGGAATGTTTTATCAAACTTTTATTACAAATACAAGATGGAGAAACCTCTGGTAATTGTGGATTTACAATGCTTGGCTCACAATATATATTAACAGATTAATGGAGACCTTTAAGGAACCTGTTGAATTTTTTTTTTTTTTTTTGGCTATACATTTTATTTTAACCCTAGAACTTATTTTTATAGAACACATTTTGGGAAATAATGCTTTCATTTTTGTCTTAAACCTTAACCTGTTATGTTCTCCTCAATCTAAATCACAGCACTTCCACTTCCCTAGCACTCATTTGTGAATATTTAACTCCTTAAATATTTACCTTCTGAACATGTCATAGCTTTAGATTTGTCACTCTGAATATGTTCTTGGTATGCCATTTTCTTCACATTTCCTCACTATCTCAAGATAAAAATTGTAAATGCATACGTGAAAACAGCATCCAAGTCTTGACTACAGTCTATATTTAATACAATTTTTATGTTATTTGATCCAAATAGAGGGGGAGACTAACAAAAACAGAAGTTAAGTGGAATTCCCTAAGGTCGGTAAATATTCAGCCCTCAAAAATGTATCCTTCGGGGTGCCTGGGTGTCTGCCTTTGGCTTGGGGCATGATTCCAGGGTCCTGAAATCAAGCCCCCGGCATCAGGCTCCCTGCTCAGTGGGAAGCCTGCTTCTCCCTCCCTCACTCCCCTTGCTTGTGTTCCCTCTCTATCTGTGTTTCTCTCTGTCAAATAAATAAAAACTTTAAAAAAAGAAAAGAAAAGAAATAAAGACCTGAAGAAGTAGCTAAGCTTGAGCACTTTTATAATGGGTCTGATGAAGAATGGAAAGTTATAGAAAAAAATGACAGGACAAAATGACATATGATCTAAGGGTGGCAAACTGTAAAAAAATTAGCAAGGCCTATTTGTTTGGATTCCTTTGGATATCCCTCCATCTTTGGAGATAAGGATACTCCTTTCCTTCAGGTATTGGGAGGGCACTTCTCACTTGAGGGTCTTATGACCTACTTTAGGGGAGAAGGGGCATGTAAGAGAGTCCTTCAGATTTTTTCTCTGATCTCTTCAGTTTAAACATTCAGTATGCTGAAGTGCCACATGTTAGGCCCAGTGTGTTCTAAACCCTGTCAACTGCAAAATGAGTTTCACTTAAGATTGTCTTTGATAAAGGAGTACAAATGATTAATTTGACTAAATATCAACTTTTGAGTACATATCATTTTAATATTCTATATGATAAAGCAGGAAGTATTCATCAAGTCCTTCTGCTATATATGGTAGTATGATGGTTGTTTTGAAAGAAAACCCTTGTGTGATTGTTTGATTTATAAGTTGAACTAACTGCTTTTTCATGGAACATTTTTACTTGAAAAAATGACTGGCTGACAAACTATAGTTATTCAGGTTTGGTAATTTGGCAGACATTTTCTCAAAAGTGAAGAAAGTGAGCCTGTTGCTTCAAGGAACACAACTGACACTATTTGTTGCCAATCATACAATTTGAGCTTTCAAACTTTACAGAGTTTAGAAATATATATCGGGGCGCCTGGGTGGCTCAGTTGGTTAAGCGACTGCCTTCAGCTCAGGTCATGATCCCAGAGACCCGGGATCCAGTCCCACATCGGGCTCCCTGCTCGGCAGGAAGCCTGCTTCTCCCTCTCTCACTCCCCCTGCTTGTGTTCCCTCTCTGGCTGTGTTTCTCTCTGTCAAATAAATAAAATCTTAAAAAAAAAAAGATATTAATATGGCAGAAGATAGGAGATATACCCCATAAAAATTCATCTCAATCTCTTTGCTCTGAGAGACCAGCATATCTAATGGTACTCAAAGTGTCTGTGACTAACTGAAATGCTATATGGAGCTCCTACCACACTTCAGCGGAGAATCAGTGAACATTCCTTTAAGATTTTGAAGCAAAGCTGTGATTTCTTTGGCAAATAACTATTTTGCTTTTGTGAGACAGATTTGGCTTGCTTTTTTTTTTTAATATTTTTTTTAGGGGCACCTGGTGGCTCAGTTGGTTAAGCGACTGCCTTCAGCTCAAGTCATGATCCCGGAGACCCGGGATCAAGCCCCGCATTGGGCTCCCTGCTCCGCGGGAAGCCTGCTTCTCCCTCTCTCACTCCCCCAGCTTGTGTTCCCTCTCTGGCTGTGTTTCTCTCTGTCAAATAAATAAAATCTTTAAAAAAAAAAAGAAAGAAATTCATATATGGTACAGTGAACTTGACAGCTTCCTGGTACTTAAAGATTTTTTTCCTGATAAAATCAGTGGTAATATTAACAAAAGTGTGGCAGAATCAGGATCCATATCTAAGCATCCTAGCTCCAGAGTCTGTGCTCTTAGAGTCTACTATTCTTCCTCTCCATGCTTTTCTTTGGAACAAGTGAAACCCATACCTTTAATACACCAACCAAGTGGTATTTGTCCATCCAGTGAAATGACTGAGTAATAGGTATGAGAATGAGGGCTGGCAAAGTTCCAGAGATACTGACAGATGATTTCTGTGAGAGGTTCAGAAATAGGGGCCATCCTGGTTGGTGGCCTAGACAAACAGGACAGGTTGGATTAACCTGCCTTGGACAGTCATTCCAGAAACAAGAACCAGATTTAATTATTTGAACTGAGCTGGGAATCTTAAGGCTTACTAGCTGGCTGACAGGCACTGTTAACCTGGGTACCTAGCTTGATGTAAACTCCTCTTGGGGAACCCCAAAATGTAAACAATACTTTTTTTCCCCAAGGGCATCATATGCACCACTGCAAATATACTTGTGCTGAAGGCAGGCATTAATTTGCTTTTGTCCCACAAATAGCAATTTGCATCTTAGAGATGGTTATAAGACACTTAAAAGGATTTAGAGAAAAACTTCGGTTATTTCTATTGATCATAGTTGACCACGGCAATCTTTCTAAACTGGTTATTTCTGGTTACTTTGAGAAGCTTCCCAGAAGGATAACTGAGTTGTTATTTATGTTCACTTTGTAGATAGCTTCACTTTGTAGATAGCTATCCCTACAATGAAAGGTAATTCAACTAGAAAAAGTGGTATGAAATTTGTCTTTCATTTCCACCAAACTGGTCAATGGTACCAATTCAGTAGTAAAAGGCATTCAGAATCATATTAACTCACTAGAAAGCATTGTTAAAGGTAAGAGAATTGCCTGAGTCTCCTGCTTTGCGAGCCTGAGCTGGAGAATAAAAAAGTGCAAATATATTTTGTTCTACCTGAATCTATGTCTCCAGCCAAGCAAAGAGGTCAATACTGAAGCTTAAGACAATGTCCATCTGGATTTCTAATGTAGACATTGATGGTTTACGGTATTTGTTTAGCTGGTTAGGTCCTGGACCCAGTGGGTCATGATTGGGGTCAATCCTGAAGACTGGCCTTATATTGGAGCTTAGAATCTTGTTTATAATCTTAATTAAGACTACTACTGTATGAAAAAAAAAATGGACTGGATTAGGTCTTAGCCTCTGTTTGCCAAACCAGAGTGGTTGATATGGTGGTATATTCATTGGAAAATTCACTAGAATCCACAGGGTGTGGAAATGAGAGGTAGATATTGTTGGGAGACAATTCTCCGTAGGTCTCTTGTAGTTATGCACATCTTCTCAACAGAGACAATGGCTACCTTTATTATGGGCTATCTTTTCTTTTTTTTTCTTTAAATATTTTTATTTATTTGACAGAGAGAAACACAGCTAGAGAGGGAACACAAGCAGGGGGCGTGAGAGAGGGAGAAGCAGGCTTTCCACCAAGCAGGCAGCTCGATGTGGGGCTCGATCCCGGGTCTCCAGGATCATGACCTGAGCCGAAGGCAGTCGCTTAACCAACTGAGCCACCCAGGCGCCCTGGACTATCTTTTCAAGGATTTGAGTGTGATAAATAATCTTTTTAAATATTTACTTATTTATTTGTGAGAGAGAACTATGTGAGCAAGGGAGAGAACACAAGCGAGGAGGGGAGGCAGAAGGAGAAAGAGGAGGCTGAGCAGGGAGCCTGATTTGGGACTTGGTTCTAGGACACTGGCATCATGACCTGAGCCGAAGGCAGATGCTTAACCAACTGAGCCACCCAGGCACCCTTACTGTGGTAAGATAGAGATAACTTCTCCTTCTAGAGCAAAGTTCAGATGTGTTTACAGTCTTGGAATCTAGAGACAGTGTCTCCCTTTGGAGTAAAGGGCAGGTATACTTACTGGCCATTGTAAGAGATTTGCATTCTCTGAGCTCTCTATAATACAACCCACTGTGTGTACAGGTGTCACCTGGAACTTTTGGGTTACATTTTGGAGTTGGAGCTCAGGGAGCAGCATAAGAAAAAAGTTGAAATTCTGGCTACCAGTAATTCTGTGAATAGTAAAGTTTTCTGTTTCTGGGGTCTTGTGTTTTCTGCAAGAGTCTTAAAACTGTGGCAAACAAACTAGCTTGTTAGCTTGCAGGTAGGGTAAAATGTTGGGCACTTTGAAGTTCATGACATGCTGGGGCAGTATTTCCATTGGATCTTTTTTCTTTCTAAACCCCAAATGACTAATTATACCATTAAAATGGTTCCTCAAGATTCACCTGAGGGTAACAAATAGGAACTAGGCTTCTGGGATGACAGAGGGACAGTTTTATTCAGGGTACACAGGTATTCTCCTTTTCTTGCTAATTATACTCAATAGATTGGTTATCTACCATAATTTACATAAGCAATCAAACACTGATGCACTTTTAGGTTTTCTCAAGTTTTTTCCTATTAATTATGTTGCTATAGTGAATTTGAATCTTTATTTTAGAATATACATAGGGAAAATTTTTAGCTAGAGAGTTCCTGGGTCTCAGTACATGCTTATTAAAATGGAGAAAATACAATGAAAAAAATCTCTGTTCCATAATCAGCTATCCATTTCTCCTCCCAGCTATCCAATGTAGAGATGTTTTATGTAAAAACAATCCAAATATATTCAGTCTTTCTCCTCTTAAAGTTAAACAAGTTTTTTAAAGGAAATGATCGCATACTTTATACATTGCTTTATATCCTACTTCTTTTTCTTAATAATGTTTTGACATCTTTCTATATCAGTCATAAAGAGCTCCCTCATTAGTCTTTTATAGCTGCATAGCTCTACATTGTATGGACTTTTCTTCCCAGTGCCCTACTGATCCTATATATTTTTAAATACCTGTCTGTTACAGCACCATGGACAAGACAGCTACTTTGGCTTTCCTACTGGTGCATACTCAGTATCAAATCACGCTCCTTGTTAGGATAACACATTATTTGTCTCCCTTAATTTCTCATTGATTGCACTTTACACAACAGGGTCTCTATCACTGGTTTGAGCACATAAGTATCAATACTATTCATAATTTGGGCCCCTGGGTGGATCAATATTTGAGCGTCTGCCTTTGGCTCAGGTCATGATCCCAGAGTCTCAGGATTGAGCCCTGTGTTGGGGCTTCCTGCTCGGTGGGAGACCTGCTTCTCACCCTGCTTGTGTTCCCTCTCTCGCTGTGTTTCTGTCAAATAAATAAATGAAATCTTAAAAAAAATACTATTCATAATCACCCTGTTATGTGATTTCTTTTGTTTCTCATTTATTTTATATTGCAGTCTTTTTACTTTTTTTTGTCAGCTTCAGAAAGTGTCTTTTGAGAGTTTTAAGGTTGCAGGAGTTATCCTCTGAAATAAGGCAAGAAGACCTGAGTTTACCAGAGAAATCTCAAGATATTTCTACATGAAGAAAACACTTCCAGACAGTTGACTTCATTATTTTCTGTACCTCCTTTGATTTAAAGTTTATTCTCATTAAAACCCAAATTATTTTTTGTATTTACTAAAAATGTGTTTGGCTTTGCAGATTTCGAATGTAATCTCATTTTGTTTGTTATTTGGCTTGCACTATTTAGCTCATTTTAAAATGCTAAGAAAAACCCCAGAGGCAAATGAACATAATTACATCAGAGCATTGGTCACTTTTTAAAAGTGTCTTTTTCCAATAGGCAGAACATTTATATAGACAGAAATAAAGTCTACTTAAAAGAGAAGTAATTAAGTTTCCAATTTACATTTTAAATAACAATGAATCTCACTGTATTTAAAATTATAATTGTGAAATTTGATCATTATGAAATATGAAATCGGAAAAGCAACACTTGAAGATTCAAGTAATAATGTTTTGGTTGAGAGCAATATTTAAGACTCCATGGGTGTGGCTTTGGTGTAGAAGCACAAACTCTATAGAGTTGGAAAGACCTAGGTTTGGGTACTGAATTTAATATTTCCAAATGTGAGATCTTGATCAATTTATTACCCTGCATTTGTTTCCTCATCTTTAAAATGGGTATAAAAATGGCTGTTTAACAATATATTTTCAGAATTAAGTGAGGCAGCATTTACCAAGTAGCTCATACCTCCAAAGGACTTAATAATATTACTTAATTTTTCCTTTTAGCTTTTGATGATTTAGGGAGAGTAATCACAAATATAAACAATAATAATTACAACACAACTACACCTATGAGATCTTTCTCCCTGTAAGTCACTTAAATAAAGGCAGCCAGACCTTCAAGAGAAGCAATAACAGTCTTTATTATTGGTTTGACTGGAGTCTCATCCTAAACCAAACAGATTACTTCAGATTTGAGAATCAGGGACTTCATGTAGACTGTGAACAAAGAACATTTTCATTATCACTGTAGAAAATCTGAACTGATCCAACACATTTTGCTTTTATTATGGGAATATATTTCTTTATTTTTACAATTAAATTAATCCTTCTCCCTCTGGTTAGTTGGGGAATTGTTTTATTTTTATCTAGAACAGTAAAACATATGATTGAGCGAGTAATTTATTCTTCAAATGGAAGAAACAATTCTTCACATAGTTTCACATAATTGTCCTTAATTTAAAAATACATGCATTTCTTATATGATGTCTAAATCAATGATTAAAAATGGGCATGTGGGGGTACTTCGAAGGCTCAGTCAGTTAAAACTCATCCTACTCTTGGTTTCTGCTCAGGTCTTGACCTCAGGAACCTGGGAATTAGCCTGGCATCAGGCTCCATTCAGTGTGGAGTCTGCTTGGGATCCCCTCTCTCTCTCCCTCCCCTGCTCTCTCTTTCTCTCTCTCCAAATAAATAAAATCTTTTTAAAAAATGAGCACATGGACAGACTATGCTAACAAGTGCATGCTTTCCACTTTGAGAGTGGAGGAGAGGTGGGAGGTGGAAGGGACTAAAGGAATTGAGAAGTAGCTAAAGTCCTAAGAAGATAAAAGTAATTTTAAAAAATAATACTGAAAAATGTGATGAATAAGTAGAGCTAAATCAGCTTAATAGAAATCAAAACTAGTTATTGTATTTAAGAAGGAGAAAAGAGGTCCACAGACAGATAAAGGAGAGAGAATGGTTATTTGTTCAGCAAATATTTACTGAGTGACTGATGTGACAAATAGAGCTGAAAACTGAAGAATATTGTGGAAGAATTAAATAAAATCACATCTGTTAAAGAAAGAAATAGAGATAGTTTAAAGTCAAATATTTTATTCAATTTACAAATAGAGCCACATAAATGTACCTAAAATTATCATTTTGTTTATTCTAAAAATTGTTACTTCAAAAAAATTTAAACATATTTTAGACAAATAAAAATTGTATATATTTAAGGTGTAAAATGAGATGATTTGTTGTATTTAAATATGATAACATGGTTACCAGAATCAAACTAATTAACATATCTATCTCCTCCCATAGTTACCGTTTTTCTGTGTGTGGTGAAAACACTTGACGTCTACTGTCTCAGTGAATTTTAAGTAAACATTATTATTAACTAGAGTCTCCATGCTGTACATTAGGTCTCCAGAACTTATTTATCTTATAACTGAAAGTTTATTTCCTTTGAACATTATCTCCCCTTACCCCTCACCCCTATTCTAGTCCGTTACCAAGTGTTTCACTTTTTTTTTTTTTTTTTTTTTTTTTTTTTTTTTTTTTTTTTTTTTTTAGTTTCCACATATTTAAGTGAGATCGTGATGTAGTATTTGTCTTTCTGTGTCTGGCTTATTTCATTTAGCCACTGTGTCCTTCAGCTTCATCCATGTTGTCACACAGACAGGATTTCCTTCTTTTCTTTTTTTAAAGGTGGAGTAATATTTCATTGTGTATATATATATATGCCACATTTTCCTTATCCATGTCTATTTACAGGCACTACATTTAAAATGAAAATATATAAAAATGAAAATCTTCTTTTCCTCCCATTTGACTATATTTTCCAAAGTACCCATTTGTGCTTATTTTCCCAAACTTGTCTTAATTTTATACAGAACAAGCTACAGATAAATACATAATACACAGACACACACACAACTGCACAAATACCTTTGCAAAAATGGAATCATGCTATGACAATTGCTTCACAATTTATGTTATATCTGTGGGCTAGAGTCCCAGAAAAGAAATGCTAGGTTAAATGGAATACATACTTTACAATTTCATGGACAAATTACTTTCCCATAAATTATATTAATTTATATTATGATAATTCCAGTTGCCCAACACTCTTGCTAATGCTGGATGCTACCTTCTTAAGTCTTCTCATTCTCAAAGACAATAACTTTTTTCTTATTTTTATTTCAATTGTAGCCTCCTTATGTTTATAAGCCATTTGTACTTTTTCTTCAGTTAGTATTTTTTGCCTGTTTTTTAATTGGCTTGCCTTTTTCTTATTAATTTATTGCCATTATTTATACATTAAGGACATTAGCCTTTTGTCTGTTGATATGTGTTACAGTATTTCCCTCCTTGCCTAATATTAGGTAACTTTCTTTTTTCTTTTTTTTTAAGACTATTTATTTATTTGACAGCGAGTGAAAGAGAGAGAGACAGCAAGAGAGAGAACACAAGCAGGAGGAGTGAGACGGGGAGAAGCAGGCCTCCCACTGAGCAGGGAGCCCAAACTGGGGCTTGGGATCATGACCTGAGCTGAAGGCAGATGCCTAACAACTGAGCCACCCAGGTGTTCCTCTTTCTTTTCTCTTTTTTTCTTTCTTTCTTTCCCTTTTTTTCTTTCTTTCTTTTTCTTTCTTTCTTTCTTTCTTTCTTTCTTTCTTTCTTTCTTTCTTTCTTTCTTTCTTTCTTTCTTTCTTTCTTTCTCTCTCTCTCTCTCTCTCTTTCTTTCTTTCTTTCTTTCTTTTTTTCTTTTTTTTTCCACTTTTTTTTCTTTCTTTCTTTCAGATTTTATTTATTTATTTGACAGAGAGAGGCAGTAAGAGAGAGAGCACAAGAAGGGACAGTGTCAGACAGAGAGAAATGCAGGCTTCCCACTGAACAAGGAGACTGATATATGGCTCGATCCCAGGACCTTGAGATCATGATGCTTAGCCGACTGAGCCACCCAGGCACCCCTTAGATAGAGGTTTTTCTTTTTTCTTTTTACTTTTTCTTTTCTTTTAAAGCTTTTAATTTATTTGACAGAAACACAGCTGAAGAAGGAACACAAGCAGAGGGAGTGAGGAAAGGGAGAAGCAGGCTTCCTACTGAGCAGGGAGCCCGATGTGGGGCTTGATCTGGGACTCTGGGATCATGACCTGAGCTGAACGCAGTCACTTAATGACTGAGCCACCCGGGTGCCCCTAGATAACTTTCTTTCTTTTTTTTTTTTTTTTAATTTTTTTAATTGTTACTAAAATTTTTTTCCAGTGTTTCAGGATTCATTCCCCATTCCCCACACCCAGTGCTCCACACTTTAGGTGTCCCCAGTACCCACCACCAGGCTCTCCCATCCCTCCACCCCCCTCCCTCCAAGCCCCTCAGTTTGTTTCTGTGTTCAAAATCTCTGTTGTTTCGTTTCCCTCCCTAGATTACCCTAGTTCCCATTTGCTTTCCTTCTGCCTAGCTGGCTCAGTGGATAGAGCATGTGACTCTTTTTTTCTTTTTTTAAAAAGATTTTATTTATTTATTTGACAGAGAGAGAGAGATCACAAGTAGGCAGAGAGAGAGGAGGAGGCAGGCTCTCTGCCGAGCAGAGAGCCCAATGCGGGCCTGGATCCCATGACCCCCAGACCATGACCTGAGCCAAAGGCAGAGGCTTTATCCCACTGAGCCACCCAGCGCCCCCTAGATAACTTTCTTAATGAAGTCCTTTATGATATAAAAGTTTTAACTTTTTATAAGGTTAAGTCTGTCAGATTTTTCTTTATTAATTCTGAGTTTAGAAATGCTCCCCAAATCATCCATCAAAAGTTGCAGAATATTGTTTTATATGTATGCATTGATACTTTAAGAGATATATTGCTCACATTAACATTTTAATATTTAATATTTTTATCTAAATTGAGAGATTATAAACTCACTCAAAATTCTACCAAATCATAATTAGTTGTCCTGATACAATTTATTATATAGCTAATATTTTCCCAAATTATTTGTAATGTCAGCTTCATCATATATTGCATTTAAAAAATTATTATTTATTTGACAAAGAGAGAGTGCAAGCAGGGGAACAGCAGAGGGATGTGCAGAGGGAACTGCAGAGGGGAGGGAAAAGCAGGGAGCCTAATGCTGGGCTCCACCCCAGGGCCCTGGGATCATGACCTGAGCTGTAGGCAGACGCTTAACCAACTGTGCCACCCCATATATTGCATTTCTATATATACTAAGGTCTATCTACTTTTGTACTAGTACCAAAGTGTTTTGATTAATAGTAGGTTTTATGATTTTCATATTTAGTGTGACAAGTACCTATTTGTAATTCTTTTTTATCAAACATTTCTCAGTAATTTCTTCATATTTATTTTATCATTTCACATTTGGACTTTTTTTAGTTTCAAAGTCCTGCTTTGATAATCTACTTTGGATTTCACTATGTTTATGGATCTATTCAGGTGGGATTAACATTTTAAGACATTCTGTCTTCTCACTGTGAATAGTGGATAGTTTTTTTTTACTCACTTAGGTCTTCCATTATGTCCTATAATACAATTTTTTTTCACAGAGTTTTAGCCTTTCTTTCTAAATTTATTTCTATATATTTAGTAGTTTTTACCACTGTTATGAATAAAATATATGTTCTATTTTGATATTTAACTGGTTATTTTTATATGTAGGAAAGCTATTGATTTTTAAAATCTTTCTTGACTCTGGGAATCTAATTTAATTCTAAATATATATTTTAGTTGAATCTTTTATATTTGGGGGCTATTAAATCAGATTAAATAGAATAATAATAATGATAATTTTGTCTCTTCTTTTCCAATATTTATGCATCTTATTTTTCTTATGAAATGAGCTTGAACCTCAAAATAATGTTGAACAATATGGTGACAGTAAGTAATTCCTGATAATAATAAAATTGTCTTTGATAGTTCACCAACTAATCTGTTTGAAAAATACTCTTCATTAAAAGACTTTCTTTTAAATTAGAAGAAATAGTGAAGTGTAAGAAAAAAATAAATGTGTACATATAAGTAATAATACTTTAGATAATGACCCAAATAACTGAATCAGGGAGACATGCTGGAATTTCAACCAAACTAAAGGGAAATACTTATTTGATTCAACATCAAAATTATTAAAACAGGGAGGGTCAAGATGGCGGAAGGCCAGGTGACCGCATTTCAGGGAGTTCCCTGAAGAGAGCTGAATTCCAACAAAAAAACCACTACAAGACCACCGTGAACACCCATGAAACCAGCCTGAAATGTGATATTTCCCACTTCTGGACCGCCACGAGAGACAAAGAACATCGGCAAAAAGGTAGAAACAAATTGGA
>PITA01021830.1:0-31777 GCA_004023965.1 Spilogale gracilis | reverse complement strand
TTAAATATCACAAAATTGACCCATATTGTGCTAAGTGTGAACTACGAAGCAAAGCAGTAAGTTTCGCATGCATTGGTGCAGCATGGGGGAGAAAACTAAGGCATTATATAACCTGTAAGAGATTATTTAAATTATCAAAATACTGGGAACAGAGGCAGAATTTTCAATAACCATGTCCTGAAACTGGCTTTTTGTCTCCTCAGGCTGATTTCACAGGCCAAGGGCAATTTCGACTTGTGTAGAAGATGACGGGGCTGGGGGTGTGGGGTGTGTGTGTGTGTGTGTGTGTGTGTGTGTGTGTGTGTGCAGGGTCATCAGGAGCTTCTGGAGGGGAGTGATGGGTGGGTCTCAACACTGCTGCCTTCTATTTGCCAAGGACAGAGGGAGGGCTGTATTTTCTTGCCTGAGGATGGGAGTAAAAGAACTTTTTTTTTTTTTAAAGATTTTATTTATTTGACAGAGAGAAACACAGCCAGAGAGGGACCACAAGCAGAGGGAGTGAGAGAGGGAGAAGCAGGCTTCCTGCCGAGCAGGGAGCCTGATGTGGGACCTGATTCCCGGTCTCTGGGATCATGACCTGAGCCAAAGGCAGTCGCTCAACCAACTGAGCCACCCAGGTGCCCAAAAGAACATTTTAAACAGGGAAAAGGTTGGAATCCTCGTCCAGCTGAACAGGGAGCTGATTTCTGAAGGTAAAGCTGTCCCGAGAATCATCTTCCTCCTTTATCAAAAAATAAAAGTTGAAAAACCACAACTGGAAGAAGCAGAGGCCTTCCCACAGCACCGATGCAGCCTGAAGTCTATTTTGGAAGTGAACCAGCTGTGAGCAAAAGTTGCCTCACAAGGTGCTTGGCCTCCAGCAATTACTCAGCCTATTGAGTAGAAAAAGGATAATGCAACTTGGGAATCCAAGGAATAAATTATGATATATCTGATTACAGCTCTGAGCTCCAAACTTACTCGGGTTTCACTCAGGGCTGAGATGACACGTGGCTTCCACATCAACCTAGAGGCATCACCTGGGCTGCTTTGGAGACTCCCTGTTGTCTCCTAGAGCCCTGACCTGAGCGGAGACCATTTCCAAGGGGTCAGGATTAAAAAAAAAAAAAAAAATTTTACTGGTTAGAGGCAGAGGGAGAGAGAATCTCAAGCAGATTTGGAGTTTGACAGGCCCGTGAGATGATGACCTGAGCCAAAACCAAGAGGCAGCCGCTTAACTGACTGAGCCATCAGGTATCCCAAGGACACAGAATTTCTATTTAATCTTACTTTTTGGAAGTCTCCAATGGTGCATTTCCACTGCCTGCTTTTCTTCTGTGGCTGCAACTTTAACCCTTATTTACATCCTTTTCCCATAAAACCAGGTGAAGCAGATGTGGGACTTGAAAGAATTAATCATTTGGCACCGGGCTCACCATTTTAGCCTCTGGCAGGAGTATAACAGGACAGTGACTGCCGCTGTCCGCAGACTCCTTCCTGTGACTTGTCTGTGTTCTATTTCACCTCTGCTGACCCCTGAAAGAGACAGGGAGAGAGGAGGAATAACTATTGACCCATACCATGGGAATAACGTATGTATTCCAGTGTCCCAGCTGAACTCCTAATTTTCTAGTCGATCTGCCATGAGATTTAACTTAAAACAAGCCTGCTATCAGAATTAAGTAGCTAGAAAGAGAGCGGCGTATGACAGGGAAGACGGCCCATTTGACCAGGAGAGCTTCTTATGACCTGCTTATGATGAGAAGCGTGTGTGTCCTCTGCTAGTCACAGAGGTGGGCCCCCGAGCAGTGTTGTATAAGACCACGAGTTAATGTGATGCCGGTGACGATCACCACTTATGCGCATGCGGACATGCTCTCTCTTGTCTACAGACTGGGTGGGAACACATGTGTGGTCAAAAATCACTTCTTAACACCTCTTTCATCCTTAATAGTGTTGAATTGAAACTTGCTTATTTCGCGGACGCTCACCTCATGTACTGTAGCCGGAGCCTGTGAGTCACTGAGCCAGGATTGGAAACAAAGCCCAGACAGGCTGACTAGTCTTATCGTCTCATCGTCATCCCCGGTGGGGGTTTGCACTAAAGAAAATATTTGCTGAGTGGAATATATACACTGATGATCTTAGAGATAACAAATTTTAGGAGATAAACTTTATTATGGAGAATTTCATAAAATTTTCGTAAATATTGAGAAGAAAAATAGTATAGTATAATAGATGGCCAAGTATCTTTTGTCATCTAGACATGCCCTCTGGGTTATTTTTATTTATTTATTTATTTTAAATATTTTATTTATTTATTTGACACAGAGAGAGAGAGATCACAAGTAGGCAGAGAGACCGGCAGAGAGAGAGAGGAGGAAGCAGGCTCCCTGCTGAGCAAAAAGCCCTATGCAGCCTTGATCCCAGGGTCCTGGGATCATGACCTGAGCCAAAGGCAGAGGCTTTAACGCACTGAGACACCCAGGCGCCCCCTCTGGGTTATTTTGAAGCAACTCTCATATATCACATTATTTTGCCTATAAGTATTTCAGTATGACTCTCTAAAATAGTAAAACTCTCTAAAAAATAACCATAATATCAATATCCTATGTAAAAAAAAATTAACAACAATCACTTAATATCATCAGATACCATTGATTTAAAAATTTTGCTGTCTCATATCTTTTTTTTAATGCTTTGTTCAAATCAGGATCCAAAGACGTTCTAATCATTCCAATTAGTTGATGTGCTTTTTACATCTTTTCTAATTTACACTTGATCCTTTTCTTTCCTTGCCCCTTCTGGGGCATATTTGTAGAAGAAACCTAATTACTTGTCCCGTAGGATCTGAATTTTGCTAATTACATGCATGTGGTATCTTTCAGCCTGTGTCTCTGTCCTCTGGCTTTTCTGGTAGTTAGATCTTGGGTTCTTTTGGAGTTGTTTTCTTGTTTTTATTTTTTTGTTTTTGTTTGTTTGGGGAGGGGATCCAGAATACTTCACAGACAGTGTTGTGTACATCAACTGGGAACCACAGAATGCCTGGTTATTCATGCCTGGATTGTGTCATTAAAGATTACAAATGGTGATTTTCTAATTTTTAAATCATTTTCTGCTTCATTTTGTTTGCTGGAATGCTTCTACAATAGAAAGTTTTTCTCATCAACTATTTGATTATCTTAACGACAATTCATACAGGAAGAGCCAGAAATGCTTCATGCTTTACTCTCACTTATTAGTTGTTTTTTTTTTTTTTAAGATTTTATTTATTTATTTGACAGAAAGAGACACAGCGAGAGAGGGAATACAAGCAGGGGGATTGAGAGAGGGAGAAGTAGGCTTCCCGCTGAACAGGGAGCCCGATGTGGGGCTCGATCCCGAGACTCCTGAGATCATGACCTGAACTGAAGGCAGATGCTTAAAGACTGAGCCCCCCAGGCGCCCCTCACCTACCAGTTTTTAAAGTACTAAGTTGGTCTCCTGGTATAGCATAGGAGCAACCAGCAGATTGGTGGAGTTGTTGTTTCTGACTGTCAGAAAGAACAGACATTTGAACATAGACCTGTTTCAGTCCATTACCTCTTCTGTTCTTACTGATGCCCAAATGGTCAGTTTCAGCAAATGACCACCTCCAAGACACTTTTGTTGTTGTTTTTAAGATTTATTTATTTGAGAGAGAAAGAGAGGGAGAGAGAGCATGAGCACGGTGAGGGGCAGAGAGAGAAGCAGACTCCCGGCCAAAGTGGGAGCCCAGCTCAGGGCTCGATGCCGGGGCTCCAGGATCATAACCTGAGCCTAAGGCAGATGCTTAATCAACTGAGCCACCCAGGAGCCCCTAGAAATGTAGTTTTAATGGTGCCTTCCATTTGTAGAGCCATGGAAGTTCTGTGTAGTTGTATAGCTGTCGTCCATATTTTGGAGATGTAGCTGTGGTTTGTTAATTCTCACGGCTGAATAATGTCCATTATATGAATAGACCACGATTTATTTAACCAATTAGCATCCAGATGGTTTCTAATTTTTTGGTGTTATAAATAATGCTGCTATGAACATCTTTTCACATAAAGCACATGAACAGAAACCTCTAGAGCAAGGCTGCATAGTTTTTTCACGTCATCACACACAGAAAATGATAGTCCCTGTCACACATGTGGGTAAACTGGGGTCATATGGGGTTATCTATAGGGACTTGGTGAAGAAAATTCATTTCATTTTTCATATATTTTTAAATTTTTATATCATAGATTTAATTTATATTTAATATATTAATATGTAAGTTTATATATTAAAATCATATATATATTTAATCACAATGCACAATTCTGCCTTCTTCTGAAATTTTCCTTCTTCTTTTTACCCTTTCCCTATCTTCACCAATAACATTTCAACTCCTAGAATTTTTTCTATTTTGTTTTATTTTAAAAAATTTTATTTCAATTCAATTTAATTAACAGGTAGTGTATTATTAGTTGCAAAGGTAGAATTTAGGGGCATGTAAAGACCCATGCTCAGTTGCATATAACACCAGGCTCATTCCATCATGTGCCCTCCAAAATGCCCATCCCCCAGTTGCCCCGTTCCCCCTCCAACCTCCCCTCCAGCCATCCTCAGTTTCCCAGAGCTAAGAGTATCTTATGGTTTTTATCCCTCTCTGTTTATCTTATTTTATTTTTCCTTCCCTTCCCCTATGTTCATTTGTTTTGTTTCTTAAATTCCCCATAGAGTGAAATCATACGATATTTGTCTTTCTCTGACTTATTTTGCTTAGCATAATACTGTCTAGTTCCATCCATGTCATTGCAAATGGCAAGATGGCATTCTTTTTATGATTGAATAGTATTCCATTATATGTAATATAATGGGATAGATAGATAGATAGATAGATAGATAGATAGATAGATAGAATAGATGATGGATAGATAGATGACATTCTTTTTATGATAGATGGATAGATAGATAGATACCACTTTTTCTTTATCCATTCATCTGTCAATGGACATCTGGGCTCTTTGCATATTTTGGCTATTGTTCAATTCCCAGAATTTCTGATCACAGGTGCGATGTTAGGTAGAAAGCATTCTAAGACAGTGTTTCTTAAAATCTAGTCTGTGAGCATCAAGTAACACTCCATTACCTGGTCACTGGCTCATGGGAAAGGGACAGACGTAGACCTTGTTCATGCCAACCATAAGCTAAGTGGCATCAGTTTCAAGGACGAAGGAACTCCACAGGGGTGCGAGTGAAGGGACAGTGGAGAGAGGACTGGGTCATTGTACAACACATGCTTCTGTAGCAGCTTGTTCAGATTGGGAGTAGCTATTGATTTCAGTAAAATGATGTCATTAGTCAGTCATCTTAAATTAATGTTGACAATTAGCTTCATAGGTTTTGTACATTCCTACTAAATTTATAAATTGACTTTAGCTTTATAGCTATAGGACCATACGAAGAAGAAAATTATAATACAGATAACAAAGTCCACATCCATTTCTGAATCTTTTTTTATTTTCATTTAGAAGAAAAGGCTGATCATTCCTCAAGTTTGAGAGAAAGTGACCATGGTTGTGTATCCAACAGCCATTACTTCTCTCTCTCTGCTTCCTAACAGAATCTTAAGTTGGTTCAGCATTCCACCCTCCATGAAGCCACGTATTTAGGGAGGGCAGGTACCTTCACCAGCCCAAGGTCCCCATAGGTCTGAGACAATCATGAGGACCCCATGTCCCTTGCCAGTGTCTGGTTTAGATATAAGTGTGGGATTACACAAGTTTGTCCAAGAAGACCCAAGGGATAATTTGGGGGGAGGGAAGCTTTCAGGAATGATTTCTTTACTCTTAACAAGAGACAACAGGAAGGGAAAGCCCCTTTCCTCTTTCTCTGAAGGAGTCCGGAAGTGTCCCTTGGAAGTGCTGCGGCCATCCGGTGAGCACATGGGGATAGTCAGTCCCAGGAGGAAGCCAGCATGCTGAGGGGGAGGGTCAGGAAGAGGAAAACCACCCAAGTCACAATGACCCCCTAACAGTACTGTGTCATTAGCCCTGTCTCCTGACTTCTTGTTTTACGAGATGATGTTTTCTCTGCTGCTGGTCCCTTGAGAGTGGGTTTCTGTGACCCACACCTGAAAGTGTCCTAACCAGTACAGGGGCCTGCGGGGACCCTAGGAGGATGGCTTCCTGGGCCTTGGCGCTGCTTGCTGTGGTCGATGGCTTTGCTGGCCATCCATCCTCACCAGGCTGTGAGCATGGACAGACCTACAAGCAAAGTGCCTGGCACAGGCCTGTCATCCAAGGGGTGTTCAATAAATAACAGCGTGATGAGGGAATGAGTACTGGTTAGAGGAGAAGGGACCTAACTTCGGGCCACTAAGACGTGGGCACATGAGGCACTGCCACCTCCTCTTGGCAGCAGAAGAGATACTGAGTGTCTGAGTTTTCTCGTGCTGCTCCAGTCCAGAGAAGCCTCATCGAGACGTAGTTACTAAACACTGGAAGCCAGCTGAGTAGAGGCCCGGCACTGAATGGCAAGTAGTCGGCACAATGAAGGGCAAATTAGAACGATTAATAAGAATGCAATCAGAAACTCTGCAGGAATAATGGGAAATAATAGATCATAAATGAAGTATGGGATTGGCTCTATGGGAGTATTTCCAGCCCAGCAGGCAGCATGCTATATTCGTGCTTCACATCAATAATAGTCGGAGAAAATAGATGTGATTTTTCAAAACAATGGACCTAACTAAGCGGGCATATTTAGTTCTCTTCCAAAAGGGAGGAAGAAGCCACAGCTGACTAAAATAATTCGACACACTCCATTCCCAGCTGAAGATTTCAGAACGAGGCGAAAACAAATTTTTATCATTTTCATGTGGGAAAAATTGGCTTTTATTCCTTCAGTTGGGTGAGAATTGTAATAGAAGGTGTTACCGCTCTAACTAAAGGTGGACAATTAGGCGTTATAAGTAGTGCTTAATAAGTTTCAGAAAGCAGTAAGCAGGCAATTGCTATTATAATTTTCTTTTTAGATAAAATAGGCAAAGAGAATGTGTGAAGGCTGTAATTATAGGCCTATAGCCTTTGCAACTATACATAAAATGCTAGTAGGGCACAGTGACAAAATAATCAAACACAGAGTCCTTGGCCTTCATGTGGGCTGTGGAACGAAGCCTGCCAAGAAGAAAAGTTCAAGCACTTCCTCTTCAAAATAACTAGGTTTTTAATTTAAAAAATCAACGATGGAAGCAAGTGTGTACAAGAAACATTACAAGATGTGCTGACAAGACTTTGGCAGGAAACCTGGACGAGGACAGGCCCTGGAGCCTGGTAGGGAGCATCTGTCGCCATGGTCTATCCCCTGGGAGGAGGCAGGGTCCTCATTGTTGAGTTACTACAGCCGGCTGAGCCCCCGAGGTAGAACACCACAGAATCTGGGGCCCTGGGAACTTGATGCTGGAAAATCGTACCCCAGAAACACTGATTGTGAGAGTTGCCTGGGGGTTGGAAAAAATTAGTTGACTCTGGTTAACAGAGAGCATCATGATTGAGAGTCTAGGGTCTGGAGCCACGGGACTGGGACTGAGCTTGACTCTGCCAGTCATCAGCTGTGTGGCTTTAGACAAGTTGTTTAAACTCTCTGTGCTTTAGTATCCCCAGGCCATGAGCTTGTCTTAAAGCAGAATTTAGGAAGCAGGTTCTGGAAAGTACTGCAGATTTCAGCAGGCCCAGGAGCCAACCGGCCTCAGCAGACACATGTGAAGTGAAGGAACCAGAGCACCTCCCCTTGGGAGGAGCTGCTCTCCTGGAACCAGTCTGCCCCCAAGCTGAGGTGTCTGCGGTTGGGTAAAGGCACCTTCCCTCAGCAAGTGGTTTCTTTTTCTTTTCTTTTCTGCTTTTGTTTTTTTCTGTTAGTTGCCTAGTAAACATTTCTACTGGAAAATTCCAACCTTGCCTTGGATGAGCTAAGAGGAAAGGCAACGTGTCCACACCCAGGCCAGCCTGCCAGGGAGGGCAGAAGGCCCCAGAGGACAGGCCTGTCAGCGTGGGCAGAGCTGCAGCAGGAGCGGGCACTGAGGAGTCTGCAGAGGGGCGTCGAGCGGGGTGGACACGGGGGTGTTAACAGCAGCTATGGGCTGTCTTCATCTTCCTTCAACTCCTTTGTAATTATTGCTTTTTGTGCACCGTCATAGCCCTTACCGCGTAGATGGGGTTGCCTGACTCCTTGAAACACTAAGCCTATCCTCATTCGTTTGAGTACCCTCAGTCTCCGGAGGCTACCGAATATGCAACAAATGTCCCCTGCATGAAACCAAATGGTGTGACACTCAAGTGGGGGAGGCGGCGCAGGAGCAAAAGAACTGCTACTCCCTTCCCCCCAACTGGGAACCCCAGCAAACCCAGGAGAAAGGCCTCTGTGGGAAGAGAGGTGTCAGAGGGCAACCTTCCTGGAGAGCCAATCAGCACAGCCTCTGGGTGACCTTAGGGGACATTAGAGGTGTAAGTTCTTAAATGACAGTTATTTTGGAAAAGTTGAAACAGTGTTGTCCAATATATATTCCGAACGCATTTGAGTCCGAAGATGGTGAACACCGGGTCAGTCTAGCAGATGCTTCCGTAGGGAAGAGAGGTGAGGGGCGGGCAGGAGACCACGCGCACCTGCGGGTCTGTCCACAAGATGGCGCTCATCTCTTTTCTTCCTTCTACTCCAAGAGAAACTTGCCATTTTTTAAATTGCTGCAGAACAGTTAGGATGAGAGCTTATGTTTCCCATATCTGCTTTCCTGCACCATCTCCTCACCTGTTCTATAACTTTTTTGACACTCACGTGCTTTATTTCCCAGGCAACCTGGGACATTACGCGGGCAGCCACATACGATACTGAAGTTGTCTGGTGTGTCCTCAGCGGGGCACAGCGCTGTTCCGCCACACACGGAGCTGGGACCCTTGGTTAGCTTAAGCACAGGTGTTCGTAGGCGTTGATAAAGGTGCCTGGTTAGCGTGACCAGCTTCACTGGACACTGTGGCCTCCGCGGGTGGGACACTCAATACTCCTCGGGCACTGAGAGATAACCTCTCACACCGACCTGATCTCTGGCAACAGGCCTGTCTTTTCTGCTCAAGAGTGTCCGTTTACGAGAGAAAGATCCTTGGTCTCTGAACGTCATGGGAGGAATTTTTTTTTTTTTTAAAGATTTTATTTATTTATTTGACAGAGAGAAACACAGCGAGAGAGGGAACACAAGCAAGGGGAATGAGAGAGGGAGAAGCAGGCTTCCCGCAGAGCAGGCAGCCCGATGCAGGGCTCGATCCCTGGTCTCCGGAATCATGACCTGAGCTGAAGGCAGTCGCCCAATCAACTGAGCCACCCAGGCGCCCCTGGGAGGAAATTTTTAAAATGCAGACCGAACAAACGATCCGAGGTAACCGATGAGAAGAATCCTTTTCCTAACCCTTCAACTGTTAAACACACCTTTATATATGGGGTGCACAGTTAGAATTTTTTTTCGTTCTCAGAGGTAATGTTGGTCATTAAGTGTCTTCCCTTCGTACAGTTTTTCAACCCTCCTCCCAAATTTCAAATTTCTCAATTTGAAAACATTCAAAAACAGTGTGTATGTGGGCAATTTTTCCAAATATCACCAACTAATGATAACAATCTGTCACGTATCTGTGCCGCCTTACAGTAAATGTGCCCCCAAACCTCCATTAATCCGCTAGCGACCCCACCACGTGACCAGAAGGCGGGTTGCCACGCCCACTGTGGACAAGAGGAAATGCCTAGGGAATTGTACAAGGTCACGGAACAGGTGAGTCTCAGAATTGGAATAAAAACTTTTTTTTTTAATTGTCTGAATCCTGGCTCCTGCTTTTCTTGACTTGCTCCACTTTTTCTAGGTACGCTGTTGCAGATGTGCGGAATGCGGCAGCAAACCACGTGGGCGATATATCCGCGTTAGTTTACATTCTAGCGGGGGCCGCGAACACACAGACAGTGATGGCGCTCGATGTCCTATAAAATGGGGAGAAAAAGAGGGCAGGGAAATGGGTCACACAGGGATGGGAATGGTCGGGTATGGTTCTAAAACCGGGTGGGTGGAGGCGGGTCAGGCAGAGCTCTGCAGGAGAAGCGTCCAGGCGGAGGGATGAAGGGTCCTAGAGGCCTGCCATGGAGGTTGCAGGGTATGTCCTGAGAACCCCCTAGTGGGGAGGCGGGGGTGTGGTGGCAGGTGGTGAGGCCAGAGGGACAATGGAGACAAGGTAGAACCGTGGTGGGGGGGGGGGGGTTCAAGCCAGCAAGTGGTGTTTTTTACACGTTACACATTACCAGGGTTACTCTGTAAGTTTCCCTTACAACATAAAATGCCAGTAAAATCCAAGCAAGCAGTGACACTGGAAAAAAATATTCCATTTACTATTATCGTAGGTCTCCTGAAGGAGGTATCAAGTACCATTTGCTGGGCATGGGCTTTGGGAAGATGCCTGGCAAGGGGCTTGCTTTATCCACATCATTTCATTCTATCTTTGCAAATGGCTGCATGGCATTTTACAGGTGAAAAAAAAAATGAGGCTCAGTTTCACAGGTTAACCGAGCTTAAACTATACCCTCTCTGGCCTCTCTTGTGAGAATGTGCCCATCATTGGTGGCTGAGATGATTTTTTTCGGTAGAAGAAAATATGATCCTTGCCAAAATGCCTTATAAGAAATTTTCTTATAATAAAAATTGGTGACTACTTTTTAATTTTTAAATTCTTTTTAAGATTTATGTATTCATTTCAGGGGTGGGGGCAGAGGAAAGGAGAGGGGAGGAGAATCTTCAGCAGAGTGCGGAGCTTGGTCTCAGAACCTTGAGATCATGAGCTGAAACCCTGAGTGGGATGCTTGACCAACAGCTCCACCCAGGTGCCCCCAAATTGGTGACTATTTCATATGTTGTTTAACACAGTGGCATTTGTTATTCAACCTGAAAACTGTATTTTTAAGCAATGAATCTAGTACTATTTAATAATTTTTAAAAGAGGACCTTTGATTAATCCTTGGTTCAATTAACAAAAACTAAATGACCTTTAAACAGTATTTATAATCATTTGAATTCCTTAATTGCCTTATTAAGAAACGAATCTTCCCAAACACTTAATTATTCCTAGGAAGATAACAAAGAAAATCAGGACCCAGGATGAATTTTAGATACTTTTAAAATGTCAATATAACAGATACATGAAAATACGTTCAACATCATTAGCCACGAGGGAAATTCAAATCAAAAGCACACGGAGAGGCCGCCTTACACCAGTTAGAATGGCCAAAATTGACAAGAAACAACAAGTGTTGGCAAAAATGTGGAGAAAGGGAAATCCTCTTACACTGTGGGAACGCAAGCTGGTGCAGCCACTCTGGAAAACAGCGAAGAGGTTCCTCAAAAAGTTAAAAATAGTGTTACCCTATGACCCTATGACCCAGCAACTGCACTACCAGGTATTTACCCTGAAGATACAGATGTAGTGAAAAGAAAGGGCACATGCACCCCAATGTTCATAGCAGCAATGTCCACAATAGCCAAACGCTGGAAGGAGCTGAGATGTCCATTGATGGATGAAGGAATAAGGAAGATGTCCGTCCATACACAATGGAATATTATTCAGCCATCAGAAAGGATGAATACCCAACATTTTCATCGATATGGATGGAACTGGAGGGGATTATGCTGTGTAAAATAAGTCCAACAGAGAAAGTCAATTATCATATGGTTTCACTTATTTGTGGAACATAAGGAACAGCATGGAGGACATTAGGGGTAGGAGGGGAAAAATGAAGGGGGAGGGGAAACAGAGGGGGAGATGAACTGTGGGAATCACACTGAGGGTTTCAGAGGGGAAGGGTGAGGGATGGGTGAGCCTGATGATGGGTATTAAGGAGGGCACGTATGGCGTGGAGCACTGGGTGTTATAGGCAAACAGTGAATCATGGAACACTACATCAAAAACTAATGAGGTACTGTATGGTGACTAACATAACATAATTTTAAAAATTATATAAAAAATAAAAAACAAAAAATTCCAACGTAAAAATCATAATCTAAGTCAACTCTCTAATTGCACATTTGAGAATAGATTACAAGCTTGACCGACGTTCTAGCCATATGGAATCCTTTTAAACTTAACATAAAGAAAAATATCAAGTAGCCACAAATTATTTCTCAACTTGAATGTATCAAAAATAAATTTGATTTACCTTTCTCATGTTTTTACCTAGTTCTGTATCTTTTTGGTGCTAAAAGTTATGTGTCCATTAAGGAAACAATTATATTATTCCACATTCATTTAGGATTGAATTCTTCAGTGAATTTTTGGGGACTCCTTCCCAAGCCCTCTGAGGTTTTAGCATGTAAAGGGATATTAGGGAGGAAGTGCGAGCTAGAGGTCAAGATGTCCAGGATGATTTTTCTTTTCTTTTCTTTTTTTTTTTTTTAAAGATTTTATTTATTTATTTGACAGAGAGAAACACAGCGAGAGGGAACACAAGCAGGGGGAGTGAGAGAGGGGGAAGCAGGCTTCCCGCTGAGCAGGGAGCCCGATGTGGGACACGATCCCGGATGTCCGGGATCGTGACCTGAGCCGAAGACAGCCGCTTAACCAACTGAGCCACCCAGGCGCCCCAGGATGATTTTTCTTGATGCCGCGCAGAGCCTGGCCCCAAATGTGCTCTGTCAATATCTTGCAGTGAGTTGGGTGCACAGCCTGGCCTCCCGCACTCAGTTACATGTTACCTACCTCTTCCGGCCTGTCTCTGTACCACATGACTGGACGTCACAGTGCTATTTGTAGCTGACTTCTGTTCTAAATTCCTTTCATATTCTACAAATGTGCCACAACCATAACTTATAGTTATTTACATGATGCCGGATCAGAGTCCCTGTTTCCGCAGGGCTCTGCCCGACCCTAATCACAGTTTTGAAGTCAGGCCAGTGGAGAGACATGGATTTGCGTGGAAGATAAAGGAGGAAGTGAATCAGAAGGACCTGGAGAGAGGCGGAGTGGGAAGTCTTGGAGGCTATTTGGATTAGGGGGGGGAAGAAGGGTGAGGACACAGCTAAGTGGAGTGCCCAGCTTGAGGCAGTTCTGTCTGCTAGGGCAAGGATCATGATGCAAGGTCTGCTGGTGCACTTCTGTGAGCAAGTGTGAGGGGAGAAGCCAGCTGCAGGTGGGTGAGGGCGAACTCCTCCGACACCAAGCTCCTTGGCACTTTGGAGAGCAGGAGTGTTGGGGAGCCTTGAGGAAGCTCTGGGACAAAAATGAGGCTCAAAGCTAGACAGTGGAAGGACGCCAGGCGGGGTTAGAAGTGCACAAATAACAGTGTGTGTGTGCGTGCGTGTGTGTGTGTGTGTGTGTGTGTGTGTGTGTAAGCGTGTGCGTCAGGAAAGTTCTGGGTCAGACCCAGCCTGCCATGCTGCCAGTTGCCATGGCTCGCTCATCTCCTGTGCCTCTGGGATACATGAGAGCAACAAACAGACAGAACATGTGCGCATTTGGATAGCTGTGTTCTTCAGAAAGATGGACTAATGCAGTGACATCATGGAGCTGGAATTCCTTCCTCTCTGGAGGAGGTGGGAATAGCTGCAAAGGCATCTTTAGGAGCTGGTAGTTGTCATTCTCTACTCTGTGGAGTTCTCTTGCACCCTCAAGTACATTAAAATACTGACATGGCAATATAAATGAGCCCGGTTTTTTTTTTTTAAAGCAAGAAGTCTCTTGCATTTGTGTTTGTTTTGCCATTTAAAACCAAGGCCCCACGGGAAACCAATGCAAATGCAAGTTCTGCCTACTGAACAGAGACACAAAGGCCTCCCAGCGGCGGTTCTCAGTGAGGGGCCAGCTTGCCCCTTAACTTCTCTTCCCAGGTGTGCAGAGGGCCCAGCCAGCAGAAACTCCCAGGCTGTGCTTCTGCACTGTGTCCGGACTCACGGACTCACGGACTCAAGGCTGCTTGCACGGGGCTGGTTCGCGCTCACTGGCGGGACTGACCACACGGTCGGGCCACGGACTGTTCCGTCCCTGCCTCCGGGCCCAGGAGTGTTTCAAAAAGCAGAAGCCATGGGCATAACCCCTCTCATTCTGCTTGTGGAAGAAAGTTGCCATCCACGCGGAAAATTATGGTTTCTATACATGTGGGTTTGGAATTCGAACAACAAGTTATTTTGTTCTGGAACCGTTTTATCATAGCTTAAAATTACGACCTCTCATGTTATGATTTCTCTCTGCCACGTTACCAGGATGCTCAGAAGGCCCAGGGAGAGGAAAGCTCTGAGTTTGCTGCTTGCGAAACTCAAAAGGCACATTAGGAAAGAGGCAATCATCAGCGCCAGCATCTTGTCTGGAAATAATTATGCCTTGTGAACAAAGCTGTAGAAATCTGCAGGGCACAAAATATGACCTCCAGACCTAAATGAAGGGGACAAAATTCACCTATGTTTTGGACACAGGTGTGCCTAAGACTCCTGGGGTGTAAAAAGCGGGTTTTCTCCTTATGACACATTGTTTCAATGAGAAACCTTAGGCTCAAAGTCATGTTTGTTCCCCTATTAAATATTGACAGATTTATGAGTAGGGAAGCTTCACACACACACACACACACACCCACACACACCCCTAAACTGAAGCATAATCTTCTATTGTGCAGTTTAAGGCCATAATTCTCATAGTATTAAAAGCATTTTAGATTATTCTGGTATGTTACTTTTGTCTATACAGGGAGCATGTGATTTTAAAAAAATTGACTTTGCAGACCCTATTAGTTAACTGGGAAATGGAGACACAAAAGAAGCACAAGGTTCCTCATTCGGTTTGGACTCAGTTCCTTTTCCAATTCAAAGAAAACATACCACACTGCTGACTCGGTGAGAAGTTTTGATTTTAATGCATGTTGTGTTTGAGGTTGTGGGCAGTATGGGGTCAGGCAGTGGGTCTTGTTTCTGTCATCTGACTCCTCTCTTCCTCTCTCTTTTGCCCAGCAAAAGGATCAGGGTTTACACTTCCAGCCCTGGGGCCGAGGACACAAGGCTTTCAAAGAACAAGCGCAGAAGCATCTTTATTTGAGCTGCACACAAAACGAGGCTCTGATGAAGTTGCAAGCCTTATGACTTGAGACAGGCAAATTTTTTGTTTTACCTGATTTTTCTCCTGCCATCACTGCATTTGAGAACACAAATGCATAAGAAGTTGGGGGCGGGGTGGGGAGGAGGTTGCCAGGGACTGGGGGTGGGGGATGGGGTGTAAGCATTTCATAGGCGCAGTTTCAGTTTTGCAAGATGAGAAGAATTTTGGAGATGGATGGTGGAGATGGTAGCACAACTCTGTGAATGTCCTAAGGCCACCTGCATGCTTAAAACCGGTTAAAACAAATTTAATGTGTATTTTACTACAGTTAGAAATAAATTTTTAAAAACTAGGGTGAAAGTCTACTCGAGTCATCAGATTTCTAAGATGGCCCATGAGTCCCCCCATGTTTACATTCTGTATAATCTCCTCTTGAGTGTGGGCAGGACTTGTGAGCAAGATAGGGTTTCACTCCTGGCATTAAGTTGCTTCTATGGTAGAGATAAAGGGATTTTTCAGAGGTCATTAAGGTCCCTCACCAGTTGACTTTGAGTTCATTAGAAGTAAGACTGTTCTGGGTGGGCCTGACCTAACCAGTTGAGCCTTTAAAGGATGACAGCCTGAAAAGAGAAGAGAACAACAGCTCTCTTTAGAGCTGCCCTGTCATGAGGGGGCCACATGGCAGAGAATAGGAGTGGCCTCTGGGGTCTCACTCATATAATCACAAGGACCTAACTTCTACCAATGAGCTTGCAAGGGGACCCTGGATCAGCCTAGGGAGTCCCTGCAAGGGCCCTTGCTACTTTGTACTTGGTCTTCTGACCCACAAGAACTGCAAATTAGTATGTTTGCATCATCATAAGGGGCTAAGTTTGGGGTAAACTTGGTGGCAGCCAAAGACGAATGCAACCTCGTGGTCACTGGAGTGTTTCCACCAAACTCTGCTGTGGTGCATCGTCCATGCACCTGTGCCGTGGCCGCTTTTGTGCTGGAGGCTGGGATCTGGGAAAGGCCAAAGGGGAGAAGGAAGGAAGCACTGTGTTAGAGACAAAGTGCAGATGACTTTGTTTTATTTTGATTCAATAGATAAGAGCTGAGGGGATCCCGAGGAAGAGACCCAGGGAAATCAGAGCTTGTGTTCTAGGAAACACCTTCAGTCTCAAGTGAGACAAAGGTGTGGGTTTTAATAAATCCTACTTTAATAAATCACACTAACTCTTCCAAGTGTGGATCCACAGGGATAGATCTTTTCTCCTTGTGTGGCCAGGCATGCAATTTTAATTTTGTGTATATGTAGAGAGGCATGCCAAGGACAAGGGAGAGAGCTGAGCTGTGAGTGCTTGGAGCTGGGAGACATTGGCAGGGAAGGTGAAAGCCAGGAGCAAGAGGATGGGGTGATGCCTGAGATCCCAGGCAGGTCACCTAGAACATGAGAGGATTGAACTAGAACATGCGTGATTCTGAAGATGCACCAGGAAGTCCATCCTAGGGAATTGTCCCACATGCAGACCTTGAGGTACTCACAGATGCTTATGACTCATCCAGCAGGTACTGGGCCAGGAGCCGGGGCAGGGGGGTGGATGGTGGGAATGTTGGACAGAGAGTTCTGTGAAGTCAAGCCCCACATGTCACCTGACAGTGTCTCATATAGACCAGAAACTGAACAAGGGAGTGAATGAACATGCCTTCTTGATTAATCAGGCATCATTGCTTCCAGAGCGAGAAGTCAGTCTGGAGTGGGGGGTAGCTGGTCTACTGCTTACTGAACACAGGATGTGCTCCCATCCTGTTCTGCTTCCGTTCCTGTTCTCCCACCAAGCCTCCTCCACACAGCAGTTTACATGATGCTTGGAGGTACAAACCAAATCATGGCACAGTCCTACTTAAAATCCTCCAGCGTCTTTCTATCTCACCTAGTGTGACCACCAAACTCCTTCCCTGGTCTGTGTTGCAGGCACACTGTTCACATCAGTTTGTGAATCCTGAACCCTGAACCTGCGCGTTCCTGAGGCATTGCCCTTGCCACTTCCATGGTGGCCTTGTCACTGAGACTCACCTCCTCAGAGAGGCCTTCCCAGATCCACTGACCTATTGTGTTTTCCCTACTTTCCCAGGATTCTGCATCCTGTGTAGAAGGATGGTAACATATCAGAAAGACACATGAGCTGGCTTGAAGGGGTTCTTGCTGTCCAATTTTGGAATAATTAAGGTACAAAAATAGATAATTGGATTATGACCCATTGTATGAGACAGGAATCAATGAGTCCATACTGAAAAAATAAGTCAGAAGGGGTGCTTGGGTGGTCAGTTGGTTAAGCATCTTACTCTTGATTTCAGCTCAGGTCATGATCTCAGGGTCATGAGATCGAGCCCCATGTTGCCCTCTGTGCTGGATGTGGAGCCTGCTTGGGATTCTCTCTCCCTCTCCCTCTGCCCTTCTCCCCACCCACACATGCCTTTTCTCTCTTTTCCTCTCTAAAAAAATAATAAAAAGATAAATGAATAAATAAACAAATGTGATGAAGGGAAAGCTCTTCCTTATAGTAGAATTACAACTAATAAAGGAAGAGGAGTAACGGAACTAATGATCATGAGGCAACAATAATAATAATAGTAGATACATGTGTATGTCACTGGGGGGTGGAAGCTTCATGAGAAACAAGATATTGGCCAGACATTGGACTATCTGCCCACAAAATAGTAACCAAATGCAGGGGGGAGGGTGGCAAGCAGCTTGACTAGGTTATCACAGGAAGCCTTCTGAAGTGACGTGCTGAGGAAAGCCCATCAGCATGCTGGTGGTGTTCCTGCTGGTAGAAGGTCAGCCATGTGCCCTTGCAGACAAATCAAGGACACTAGAGGCAGGCAGAAACAGGGGCTTTTCTGGATGGAAGGACATGAACGGGATGGACAACTCAATGCAACACGTGCTCTGTGGGGGAGACCACATGGTGAAGGAGAAGGGACAGAGCTGGGAGAGTTGAACAAGGTCGACAGAGGGAATGGCTATGCTGTGTCAGTGTGGGTTTCCTCACTTGGAGAGTTGTGTGGTATGGGAGAGTGTTTCTGTTTTTAGTAGGTACATGATGGAGTTTTTAAGGGGTGATGGGGCATCTCATTGTCTCAGAGCTCGGGTGAATTTTCAAGGTTGGTGCAGAGTCCCAGCAGAACCAGTGAAAGGAGGAGGAAAAATGAAGAAACATTTGTTCCTATCAGAGCCAAATTAATGTGAATAATTTTCCAGTTTGTTGCTCCAAGGGCTAAAACATTCCAGGGAGATGGAATCTGACCCATTGCTTCATGGGAACAGTGTGGGCAGGGATAAGGATCTGGTTTTTATAAAGGGACAACTTCAGCCCTTTAAGACCTAAGACATAGTCTGAATGCTTAAGAGAGTGTATCTGATACAAGGCATAAGTGATAGTATGTAACTTTTTATTTTTTTTCCTAATAAAAACACACTCTACAGAAATAGTTCATTTTTTTTTCTATTTCTCTTCAAGGTATCTTCATAAACCTCCACAGTCCATAAGTCAAAATTCACCCAGGATTCTTTTTTTAAATTTTTAAATTTTTTTTATTTTTTTTTATTGTTACTTAAATTTTTTTCCCCAGTGTTCTAAGATTCATTCCCCCTTCCCCACACCCAATGCTCCATACAATAGGTGTCCCCAGTACCCACCACCAGGCTCTCCCATCCCCCCACCCCCCTCCCTCCAAGTCCCTCAGTTTGTTTCTGTGTCCAAAGTCTCTGTTGTTTCATTTCTCTCTCTGGATTACCCTACTTCCCATTTACTTTCCTTCTCCTACTGTCCTCTAGGTTACCCCTTATGCACCACAAGTAAGTGAAACCATGTGATACTTTCACCCCAGGATTCTTCTGTTTCTTTTCCCATCACTATCCAATCCTGCCTTTGACTCCAAAACCGGTTGCTTTAATCTAGGAATATGGATTTAAAATAATCTTAGGGAGAAACCTAAAAAAGATTCATCAGTACCAGGGATATTAGGTCTGGAGAACACACTCAAATACGAATGTTTCATGATTAAATTGAATCATGGATTCAAGTAGAGAAACCCCTGGAGCATGAAAATTCTACATATCAGTGAATAATGGGATGAAAATATCTTTATCTCTGTATCTGGCTCTTTCCTTCTCATCTACATCTAAGTTTTGTCATCCTGTGGAACTTCATATATCCTTCCAATTTGCCTTAAATTCTATTTGCGTATGTAATGCCCACATCACCTACCAATTTGTGAGCAATCCTTAGTTACATTTTATTGACTACAGTCATCAATAAATATACTCTCATATCAAAATCACTTTCACAGTCCATCTGTTGACCACATTCTAGATCTCCTCTAAAGACATATCTTGTTAAAAGTCTGATTCATATGAACCAGATGTCCAACAATAAGGAAATGGTTTATTGAATTATGGTACATTAAGATCATGGAATATTATGCCATCATTAACATTATAATTTATGTAGTCAGTTTTGAAATCTAGAACAGTGTCATTCATATCTTGTGGAAAAGATAATACATAATAAAAGGTACATATATTCCAATTATAACTACACTAAATATTTATATAGTGGAGAAAGAGATAAAGATGATATGCAAAAAGGTAGGGGTATGCTTTGAATTATGATTGAATCTTAAAACTAATTTTAGTGATACATTACCTGTAATTTAAAAAAAGAACCATGATTTGTGAAATTTCTTCAGGAAAGTGTAACCTGTAAGGTTGATCCCGAGCTTTACTGTGTAGGCACTGAATGTCAATTGGTCATAAATGTTGTGCAAGAATGCTGGCGAGTTTTCTTTCTCCTAGTTTGTAATATTTTGTCTGCAAATAGAGTAAAGTAGGTCTAATTTGCGCAGAACCCTTAAAGTGTGATGTTTCCAGATAAAGGATGGGAGAAACAGTAGGCAAAATTTATTCACAAAATTCATTCAATCAAGGAATATTTATCAGGATACTCATCATGTCCCAGACTCTGGGTGACATCAGGAGAGACAGTTTCCTAGGTAGATCTGTCACATTTACATTGCAAATCTACAAGTTTGTTTGTTTTCATTAGAAAAGATATGGTCCAGGGGCGCCTCGGTGGCTCAGTTGGTTAAGCGACTGCCTTCGGCTCAGGTCATGATCCCGGAGACCCGGGATCGAGTCCCACATGGGGCTCCCTGCTCGGCGGGAAGTCTGCTTCTCCCTCTCTCACTCCCCCTACTTGTGTTCCCTCTCTGTCTGTGTTCCTCTCTGTCAAATAAATAAAATCTTAAAAAAAAAAAGATATGGTCCATATGTACAATGGAATATTATGCCTCCATCAGAAAGGATGAATACCCAATTTTTGTAGCAACATGGACAGGACTGGAGGAGATTATGCTGAGTGAAATGAGTCAAGCAGGAAAGTCAAGTATCATATGGTTTCACTTTCTTGTGGTGCATAAGGAGTAACATGGAGAACAGTGGGAGAAGGAAAGGGAATGTGAACTGGGGTAAATCAGAGAAGGAAATGAAGCATGAGAGACTTTGGAGTCTGAGAAACGAATGGGTGAGCCTGGTGGTGGGTATTGAGGTCACAAATTGCATAGAGCACTGGGTGTGGGGCATAAACAATGAATCTTGGAACACTGAATAAAATAAAATAAATTATTATAAAAAGTAAAAAAACAAATAAAAAAAAGATATTTACTTTTCAAGAGCTTGGCAGATATGTGACATGTCTTATTGTCTTATTGTCCATGACCCCATTTCTCCCCTATTATACTAAGTCTTGGTGGAGGGTGAACTCAGAGACTTCATGTTGGGATGCATCTAACCTTGGCCAATTAGACACGTTATCTGGGACTCTGACTCTTGAGGGAAGGCTGGGAGAAAGGGATGAGTCATTCTCAGAAACAGAGCCAGCAGGGCTGGGAGACTATTGTGTGTCTTAGGATTTCAGAGATGCCTTATTTGTACTGATTCCCAAGTTTGGTTCTTCGCTTTCCTATTGATTCTGTGAACCACACTCATATCCTCCCCCACTTCCCACCAACCCCTTTTCCATCCAGTAAATTCCTCCTTGCTTATCAGAGCCGTTATCCATTGTTTGCAGTCAAGAACTCTTGACACAGAGAAATGTCATCTATTTGGTTTAGCGTAGTGGCTAGGAAGAAGGCAGAGCTAGGGTCAAATCCTCCTTTGACCAACTTGTCGACCAGTACAAGTTGCTAACGCTCTGAATGCCTTGTTTCCACATCTGATATAGAGGGAGAATGGTACCTACCTTCCAGTGAAGACTAAATGAGAAAATGCATAGTCTTACAAGGTTTCTACCTCATTTTAAGGTCTAGAAAGGGTTTCTTATTCTTTCCTTCCTTTTTGTCCTTTTCCCTCTAATAAATACTTGATGATCTATTGGCTGATAGAACTTTAAAATGCAACCAAGGAAATAAGAATTCAATAGTTCTTTACTCCCTAATTTCCAGCTTTCTCTCCCCTAATAAGTTTTCAGGATAATCACTGGCACATCATTTATAATTCTAGAACAGGGTAACTGGATTTAGTAATCTAAAATCAACAGACAATTCACTAATGGAATAATATATGTCTGTCAATTGTAGTAAAAAAGTGGAGTAATAAATTTTTGTTAACAATATTGAAAACCAAAGCTTAATAACCATTTCAAGCCTGTGGCAGCTAAAAAAAGAAAGAGAGAGAGAGAGAAAGAGAAATACACAGAATTTAATCCATTGTCAAAAATGAGAATCATATGGGAAACACACAATGACAAAAACCAAAAACCCCAAGCTATGTGGCCAAAATCTCAGGGCAAACACACTGGTCCCAGAGCTTAATAGTGAAAACAGGGGTCTCAGGTTCGTTGTTCCCTGAATTGACAAATTTGATTCCCCACCTGTGAGAGCAATGTATTCAGCCTCTCTAGAAAGACACCTATATTTGTTTTTTTTAGTAAATGATATTCACATTATCTTTAAGCCTGCGGAGCTAGGTAGACCTATCTATAATCAGTCTCAATTAGCATAATTCACCAGGGTGCTGTTACCCTGAGTTCGCTTCATGACATATGCCTGAGCAAGAAACTGAGAACCCCTAAGATGCATTATTAATTCTCCTACAGATCTGGCCAACCAGGGAGTGGGGGTTCCTACACATTATGCCTTTGCTTTGGAGACAGGAGCTCAGTTCACAAAAATTAGGATGCAATAGCTAAGGGCTTTCTCTGGACCCAACATCTCATTCCACCACACACCTTAGGGCTACTGTTTGTAACATATTTTCTACCCCCTAACTGAAATTTTATGAATAATTCAAGTTCAGAGATAATTTTATGTAGCAAGTAAATAATCATGCTGATCTTCATTTTCCACCTAGACCTGAGGGAAAGAAAGAAAAAGGATTTGAGAATAGTGCCCGTCTACTCTATATGCACCCAGTATTCACACATCAAGGGTAACTGCTAAGCAAAGGAATCAAGTAAGCAAGTCACCCCCAAACTGAGTGTTTTTAAAAACATAATCATTATTATCTCTCCTGGTTTCCATGGGTTCAGAATTTGGGAGTGGTCCATCTGGGTCGTTCTGGCTCCCAGGAAATTTGCCATGAGTTTTGGCCAGGTCTACAGTCATCCGGCGACTTGATCAACACTCCAGGTGGCTTTCTTACAGTGATGGTCACTTGGTTCCTGCCGGGGGGTGAGGGGGCGGCGCTCAGTTCCTCTCCAGGGTGTGGTGGTCACGCGTGGCATGTCACAATGCTTGGCAGCTGGTTTCCCCCAGAGCCAGCAGGTGAACAGTCTCGGTCAGTGGCCCTCAGCTGGGGACAGTTTTGCCTCCTACCCCAGGGACATTCAGCAGTGTCTGGAGACATTTGTTATTTTTACAACTGAGCATGAGGTGCTACTGGCATCGCACAGGTAGAGGCCAGGGATGCTACTAAGCCTCTTAACATGCACACAACAGCCGCCCACCATAACAAACTCTCTGGTCCAAAATGTTACTAGCACTGCTGCTGAAAACCGCTGGTTACGGGTGGAAGCTGCTACATCCGACCCAGCCTCAGAACTTACACTTTTTCCATGTCCTGTTGGCACACAGGGCCATTTCTGATTCCATGTGGGAGGAAACAGCGTGAGGGTATGAATACCGGGAGGCAAGGATTATTGGGGGCCTCCTGGAGGTTAGTTAATACAGTACTCAATTCTTAAAAGTCATATCTTTGTGTGACTGTGAGTGACTCTCCCCCCACCCCTGCTTTTCTGCATGTCTCTACTTGCTGGAGTAAGAATGTACATTTCTGTAATAACAGATGCCCATAACCTGCATATAATGCAGAATAAACATCAGGAACAATGTGTCAGATCTGTGTCACACCACTAGTGCTTTGTGAGATATTGTCCACTGAGAATCACTGGGTCACTGGCCTCAAATAAGTTACAGTTGAACATTGCAGGATGTTCTTAAGAAGAGGGTCACACAGCAGCCATGAGGAGATGTTAGGATTCCAATCATTCCCTTTTTGGTGAGAAGATAGAGCCATTTCTCCCAAACATCTAGGGACCACTGCTTCTTAGAAGGCAGTACCATTTGGGGTCTGATGACTAGAGCTCTCCTGAGTATGCCTTTTTTTCCCTCTAAGTCCTAGTTCCCTGTTTAAGCACTTCAGGTAAGCTCAAACTACTAAACAACATGGTTACGTAGAAACTTTAGGAGTCCATCCTTTTCTATTATCTCAGGAGGTTATTATTTGGATTGTTTCCTGACTCAGGGATAAATCCCCTTCCTCCTCTGCAAAGCTAGTGGTGATGCCTTGAATCTTAGGTCTTCTAATCTCTTCTGGGGCCTAGATTCTGGTCATCTTCCACTCTCCTGCTATCATCAAACTCTGTCACTATTAGTCCTTTCATTTCAGCACTAAAACAGACTTAAATCTAAAAAAAGCACACAATAATTTCTCCCTTCTTCCCCACACCTACCGCTAGCTACTGTTCAATTTCTTCCTTTCCCTTTCTAAACATCTTGAAAGGAATGTCTATACTCATGGCTTACCCCTAACCTCCTGGTCCTCCCCAAGGTCAACAGGCTGCTGAAGTCAGGGGGTTTTGCTCTAATTTGCAGTGTTTCTCAAAGACTGCCCCCCTCCCCACCTCCATTCATTTGCTTTAGATTCCCCTGGAGGTGAACTGAACTGAATCTCTCAGAATGGAGATCTAGCAGGACTTTAAGCTCTTATTTAAGAAGCTCTTGGGACTCGTGTTCACCAAAGTTTAAGAGCGACAGCTCATCCTTCAATGTTGGCCTCATAGACAAAATACCCTTCCTTTCCATAACTGCATTTGGTGCCTCTTTCAAAGGTGGAACTTGGTCTGACTTGTAACAAATTCTTGTGCTGTGAAATCACATACAATGAGACAGGAAAAAGAGAGAATACAAAAACACACTTTTTTTTTTTCTTTTTTGTCCTGGAGAAAAATTTTAAAGTTTTATCTCATTTCCTTTTTCTTTTTTTTTTCTTTTTTTTTTAAATGTCACTTAAATTTTTTTTTCCAGTATTCCAAGATTCATTCCCCATTCCCCACACCCAGTGCTCCATGCTTTAGGTGTCCCCAGTACCCACCACCAGGCTCTCCCATCCCTCCACCCCCCTCCCTCCAAGTCCCTCAGTTTGTTTCTGTGTCCAAAGTCTCTGTTGTTTCGTTTCTCTCCCTGGATTACCCTACTTCCCATTTACTTTCCTTCTCCCATTGTCCTCCAGGTTACCCCTCATGCACCGCTTTTTCTTTTCTTCTTCCTTCCTTCCTCCCTCCCTCCTTCTCTCTCTTTCTTTCTTTTTTCTTTCTTATCTCTCTCTCCCTCCCTCCCTCTCCCTCTTTCTTCTTTCTTTCTTTCTTTCTTTCTTTCTTTCTTTCTTTCTTTCTTTCTTTCTTTCTTTCTTTTCTGTCTCTCTCCCTCCTTCTCTCTCTTTCTCTTCCTTCCTCCCTTCCTTCCTTCCGTCTTTCTTTCTTTCTTTCTTTCTTTCTTTCTTTCTTTCTTTCTTTCTTTCTTTCTTTCTTTTTTCTTTCTTTCTTTCTTCCCAGTGTCTTGAAATCATAGCTTCCTCGAAAAGACAAAACTAAACTATCATGTCAAACCAAACCAACGCCCTTATCTCCTAGTTGAATGTTTCTTAAATCTGTAGGTTGTAGCTTGGTGGCTGGACGGGTGGCTTCTAGAGCCCAGGGATGCCGCTGTGGTGGAGACTTAAAGGCTGACTGAGCCCGAGGTCAGCATCAGTGGGAAGATTCCTGGGGTCACTATTCTCTAGGAGGCAATGCTTGGGAACTTGTCACTGTGTCCCTGACTGAGTGCCCTGGTGCAGAGCATTGGTGGTTCTGGGCTGCCCTTCCTCCCTGCAAACAACCCTTTCCAGCTCGTCTCCTTGTCACTCAGGCCCCAGCACTGTCCCCACGGCCGGGTCCTCAGCTGCCAGGAGAGGAAGGAAGACTTGCCATCTCGCAGGCCCAATCAGATAAGAGTGTCCTTTGTGGAGAAGGATATTGCTTTGCACCAGCTCTCAAAAGCAGTCCCAGGCCCTTGGTTCCTTGGCATCCATAGACACATGGAAGGAATTTATCTCATGGCATCTTATCTGGCCCAGATGAAAACCCGTGGGCCGCCCAAGTACCACGCTGTTCAGCATACTCATTCAAAGCCACACAAAGGACCCATCTGAATGGCATTTTACTCTCCCCTGTCAACTTTCTGAGGGGTTCCATACAATGGCCCAGAGGACTTAGTGTCCTTATTTTCTCTTATTTGAAGTCTACTTCATGTCGGAGAGATAGGAGTAAAGCTATCCTTTACATTTGAGGATAGCTGGGAAAGGTGGCTGGATTGATAGGGAGGATGCAGATTATAAAGTATAAATTAGAGATTTGCTGTTTATCACATCATTAACAGGAAGGAAGGGGGTGGTGCAATTTCTGAGGAGGGAGGCCCTCTGTCCTCTGCAGGTGTTCTGGATCAATCTGAGCCCCACATTAGACTTCTAATGGGCTCTTGGAAAAAGAGGTGTGGCTTGCTGGGAGCTGGTTTAAATCCTCTAAAAAAAAATCAGAACAATATTGTAAGTGCACAAAAGGAGCTGGGTGGGGACAAAGGAAGAGTTTTAGAATTTTTAAAAAGTTTCCTCCCACTTTCTATGCCCAAATTGAAATAAAATATCCCCCCCAATAAAATCCATTGAGTTCAGAATTCATTTCCATTCATGAATTTCCATTTCATGGCAGTGATGGAGGGCTCTAGAGCCCTCTGTCCCCAAGTTTGAAAAGGCTGTGCCTCAGGGTTAGGGGACTACAGTGTTTCAATGGTCCTGGAGAGAAACTTCACAATTACCTGGTTTGGGAAGAGACTTTGTTACTCTCCCGCTTCTAAAAAAAATCAGGATTTAGATTAGTAGACCTTCAACTTTTTGAAAAGAGGGATTTTAATCCTTAAACGTGGGTTCTAGGCATCTTTCCAAGGATATACAAATGCACATCTCAATTGCCACAGATGAGTGCATGGGTGCTGTTTCCATAGATAGAAAGCCTAATTTCAGAGCAATTTCAGAAAAATAAGAGATGCCTGTATTTTATTTACTTTGATACTAATTTTTAAAATCTAAAACTCCAAAACACTGCATGTTCCAGATGTGTTTATCTATGAAGATATCAATGGAGCACACATCTATTTTTTTATAAGAATGAAAAAGAAATTAAGATAAAAATATTTTGTGGGATGCTTCTGAAGACTGCATGAGGAATATAATGGGAAATTTAAAAAGCAGACCACAAAATTGCATATAAGGTTTAATATTCAAATGTATCTCAAGTAAGAACATGTCTGGGATAAAATGAATGAAAGAAAAAAATCAAAATGATGACTATGGTCTTCTTCGAGTAACATGATTATGAGTGATTTGTTTCCTTTTTTGTATTTTAAAATTTCTCTGTAATACACATGTTACATTTATAAAATAAAAAATAAAACCCAACACATGCCAGGTAAATAACATATACAAGCTCTACAGAAGGCCAATGAATCCAGGTTAAACAATATTACAGAAGAGTTAAGTTAGGATTTTCTTTTGTCCTTAATACCCATTGCTTCATTACTTTCCCTTGCTGTATGAACTGACCTACTTCACACTTCATCAATGTCCCCCGCTTCCCTCTGTCTGCATGAGGCAGCCGGTCCCCGGCAGACTTAAGGTCATTCAAGCTCCATAAACCCACAAATGAGCAGGCCCCATTTGTAACTAATGGCACAGATGTTAGACACGGTCAATTAGAAGAAGTGAGACAATGCCAGAACAATTTAACCCAGGAAGAATAAAGAAAGCGTAAAAAGCCATATGCTCCTCTAGAATCACAAAGAACATCTGTCTTTAAATTCACGAGGCTGGATATGACATCTCTAAGAACAAAGCCCTTTGCCATACTTGGATCTTCTAGCCAGAATCCTTTTTCCAGTGCTGGGTGGGGACTTCCTTTCTGACTATGTCCACAGTTCTGTAAGAGATCTCTATAGTGGTCAACCTACAGGCTAGCGGTGTCTGGTGGTGAGGTCACCCAGACTCTGTGAAGTCAGCTGTCTCAAGACTGAAGGCTCAGGGCAGAGGTGTGACTGGCAGCAGGGGTCACAAGGACTCAAGTACAAGCTTGAGGGCAGGTATGGGGCTAAGAGGGTTCTGGGGCACCAATTTGGGTTTCTGAAGCAAGTGACTGACTGAAAAACATGTGTTCACGAGTTGCGTGAGGGAGAGCCGTCTGTAAGGGATAGAACTCTTTGCTCTGCTGTCCGTCACCTGTTCTCATTCTTCTTTATAATTAGGCTGTTGACACTCACTGAGTTCTGTTCTCTTACTCTGCATGTTTGTATCTTTTCCTGATGGTCCAGGAGGTGACTCTCCCTGGCAAAGGGTGTCTTTGTTTCTCCTTCTTCTCTATAAAGTCTCAGAGAGATCTCTGAGATAGAGAGACAGTATCTATCTCTAGATAGAGATACGGTAGGTTTTGGCTATTGAGAGCACAGTGTTTTTCAGACCATGGCCTGAGACACCTTAGTGGGTCAAGGAAAACCATTTCATGCATTGGAGTCAGCATTTGAAAGAAAAAGGAAGAAGGAGAAAACCGAAGGGAGCAGGAATGAATTGACCTGAATTGAAAATATCAGAGTATATTGCACATAGTAAGGGTGACTATGATTTCTGAGAAATTAAATAAAACTTTGGTTTCAGGGTTATATATGTACCTACGTATATATGTGTGTGGTGTTTGCATACTTGGTTGGCATGTAAGATGTATTTAAGGGTCATGGCCAAACAAGTTTAGAGTCACTGTTTTAGGTGGATGTTGCTTATATGGGTTTGTGGTATAAGAAAAAAAATACATATATTTGGTCTTTGTCCCTGGAGCACAGAGCTCCTGAGAACCTTAGAATTTCCTGAGTAATAAGAGTGTATGTTATGCGTAACAGGTCCCTTACACTATACCTGATTTTATGTTAATGAGGTGACTCTTGGTGGTGCTCTACATAGCTTCAGGAGAGAGGCTGGTAGCCAGAGGAACCAACCATGTAAGTAGAGGATTGAAACTTTCAACTCTACCTTCTGACCTTTGGGGAGAGAAGAAGGGCTGTGGACTTTCAATCACCAGTGGCTAGTGATTTCCTCAGTCATGCTTATGCAATGAAACATCCATAAACCCCCTAAACAATGGGGTTTGGGAAACTTCCAGGTTGGTGAACACATTGAGCCAAACCTCATGGCTTGTAACAACAATATTCAACAGCTATTTTATTATTTCTAATGATTCTGTGGATCTACTGGACTTTTCCTGCATGGTTCTGCTGTGCATATTATCGGTGGGGGCTGAAGTCATTTGGGGCCTCATCCGGGCTGGGACATCCATGATGGGTCACCCACAGGGCTGTCACTTGATGCTGGCTAGAGGCTGGAAGCTCAGTCTGGAGAACCAACTGAAGCACTTTGACACGGCTTCTGCATGTAGATCAGCTTCTCACAGCTTGATAGCTGGATCTCAGGAGAGTGTGCCTTGTAAGCAAGTATCATGAGAGGCAGGAAGAGAAGACACAAGGCAAGTTAAAACCCCATCCACAGGAAGAGTGTTATTTTCCCCTTATTACATGAGTCAAAGCAGACACAGGGCCCACCGCCCACCCAGAGAGGTGAGGAAATCAACCTCTCCTTTTGATGGAAGAGGTACAAGATCACTTTGCAGAAGAGTATATAAAATGAGAGCTATTATTGTAAATGTCTCTGAATTGGAACCAGACCATTTATATCTAACTAAAGAGATCTTCCCAAGAGATAGTCAAGGTTAATAGCTGAAGGGCAGCTTCCTTCTCCTCCAGCTTCCTGAGGTGGAAGAGCTACTACAGACACATTTGCCAGCTGGTGAATACTAGCAAATCCCATCTGCCACCCCAACCCCCAAACCTCACCTCTGGACTGTGGAAGATCTATACCAGGCAGCAGTGGTAGCTAGCTGATGGCATCAGTTCCCACCTCCCCACCCCCCACCCCCCAGCTCCTACTTGGTAAGGATGGTGCAGTTGGTAAAGAGGAAGTTCCCCATCTCCTCACCTCCCTGACTCTTCATCCAAAACATGGAGATTCTGCCTAGGAAAAAATTGGAGCAAGCCTCAAGACTGGCAATGCTGTTAGGAGTTCTACTTTCACTGGATCAGACTGTGAAGCAATTTATGCCCCAAGCCATTAGTATAAACAATGGAGCAATTAACCAGTAATTAGTGGAGGCTAACAAGTGGGTGTGATACATATAGAAGCAGATTAGCTGGATGCTTAATGAGGAGGTCATGGAAGGAGAGCGTCAAAGAGAGCTCAGTTAAACTTCAGTCATCATGGTGATCATGAACTCTGTCTGTATGCCCAACACCAAGTCCTTCAAAGAAGAAATAGAGACAGAAATTCTGAGATACTAGTTGCTGGCTAATAGTGGGGCAACCTATAAACTCCCTGAACAGTGAAAGCACTCTCCAAACCACACCCAGATCCAGTGGTAACCAGTGAAAAATCACTGGTTCAGGGGACTTAACTACAATCTCTGACCAACCAGAGGCTCACTGATAACCGAGACTGACTCAGTGGTGACTGGTAGGAAACCAGGCTTAAAGATAAAATTGAGGCAAAAAAGTTTGAGCAGAGATATCAGAGGATAGTGCAGGGAAAATAGAGTTTACTGAACTGGTCAAGCCAACTCACTAAGCAAACAACAGCTACAGTCCTGAGAAGGGAGAAAATAGGTATCCCTAGTTGTTATAATATATTATCTAAATGTCCAGTTTTCAATAGAAAATATGAGGATATTCAAGGAAACAGGGAAGTATGATCAATGCACAGGAATAAAAGCAGACAATATAAATTACCTTTAAGGGGTCTAGATGTTGGACATAGCAGACAAAAACTTTGAAGCAGCTATTATAAATATGTTCAAAGAACTAAAGGAGTCCATGTCTAAAGAACAAAAGGAAGGTGTGATGATGATTATGTCACCAAATAAAAATATAAAAAGAGAGATATAAATTACAAAATAGAACCAAATGGAAATTCTAGAGTTAAAAATATAATAACTGAAATGAAATTTCAGCATAGGGACTTAACTCCAGATTTGAGCTGGTAGAAGAAAGAATAAGCAAACTGGCAGATAGATGCAGATTATGAAGTAGGAACAAGAGAGAAAAAAATGGTAGAAAAGAAATAAGTTGAGCCTCAGAGAATTGTGGTACATCCTTAAGCACATCAACATAAGCATACTGTGTGTCCCAGAAGGAGAAGATAGTGAGAAAAGAACTGAAAAAAATATTAAGAGAAATAATGGCTGGAAACTTCAAGACTTGCTGAAAAGAATTAATCTACATATACAAGGAGCTCAATTAATTCTCAGTAGGATTAAATCACAGAGCCACATCCAGACACATCATAGTCAAAGTGTTGAAAGCAAACAATAAAGAGACCATCTTAAGGCCAGAAGAGAAAAGTGACTTATCACATGCAACACTTACTGAACCCTCAATAAGGTGACTTCTCATCAAAAATAACAGAAGTCAAAGGCCATATTCAATATGATGGAAAAACCAACCAACCAACCAACCAACCAACCAACCAACCAACCTGTGATTCAAGAAGCTTATGATAAGCAAAACTATCTTTTAAAAATGAAGGTGAAATAAAGACATTCCCAGATAAACTAAAACTGAGAAAATTTATTGCTTCAAAAAAGAAGAAAAAGTTGGAAGACACATCTTCCCTATTTCAAAGCTATCTAAAAGCAACAGTAACCAAGACAGTGTAGTATTGGCATAACAATAGACACATAGATGAATGGAATAGAATTGAGAGTCCAGCTATAAACCCATGTGTCTATGATCAATTGATTTGTTTCATTTGGGGGCCTAGATTATTTAATGGGGAAAGGATAGCCTTTTCTTTTTTTTTTTTTTTTTTTTTTTTTTTTTTTTTTGTTTCATTTTTTTTAAAATTTATTAATTAATTTATTTATTTAATTTTATTTTTTTTTCCCATTCCCAACACCCAGTGCTCCACGCTCTAGGCGCCCCCAGTACCCACCACCAGGCTCTCCCATCGCCCCACCCCCTCCCTCCAAGTCCCTCAGTTTGTTTCTGTGTCCAAA